>JADBJO010000488.1:180000-190000 GCA_016801955.1 Conus betulinus
CACCCCTGTACATGCGAGCACATATGCACGCACACAAAGACACACACTCCGTACACTAGCAAACACAGGAGCCCGTCCCTTCATGCACACACACACACACACACACACACATGCGCACGCGCGCGCTGTCCCTCCTCCGACTTTAATCGCCCCTTCCACCCCCTCCCCCCTCCCAGGCCTTTCTCTCAAGCATGAAAATGCCCAGGTCTCCAGCTACCAATCAGCGGACGTTCTATTTTTGGTTCTCGGGGACGGGGGAAGAAAGGACTGAACACAATTCGGAAAGTAATAACGAACAAGTAACTCTGGCTCCCATGATGAAAGGAATACAAGCCCCATAACTCCAAAAGAATGCTGTTTACAACACCGCGAATCGCCTGGAAGACATAACAACACGGAAACACACATTTCTACCAAGCGATTCGGTGTCGTCAGCGGCATTCCTTTAGATTTACGAGCGAGTATTTGTTTCACCATGGGAACCAGAGTTACCCTACTTGTTCGTCATTTAATTCGAGGAGAAGGCCCTGGCGTCTTACCATTCTCCTCCACGCTGTTGGGGCCGCTACGTGGACGACACCATGACCATCCTCAAGAGGGAGCTGGTGGAAGACTTCACTAACCATTTGAACAGTCAACACCCTGCTATCAAATTCACTCATGAGGTGGAGGAGAACAACTCGATTGCCATGCTAGATACATTCATCACACGGACAGAGGACAGCCTCTCCTTCAGTGTGTACCACAAACCTACCCACACCGACTGGTACCTACAGTTCGAAAGCCACCAGCCACTGGAAAACAAACTCGGAGTGATACGCACCCTCACCCATCGGGCCAACACCATCTGCTCTACTCAGGATGCCAAAGACCAGGAAATGGAACACCTCAAACTGGTTCTCACCATATCAGGCAATGAGAAGTGGGCGTGGAACATCCCGGCTAGCAAGAGGATCACACCGCATCCTACCACCAAACAAGACCAAACCAGGCGTAAGGACATGTCACCATCCCCTATGTCCGCGGTGTGACTGAAGCCTTGAGCAGGAAGATCAGGAAAACCGGCGTCTCCATACATCCCAAACCTATCAACACCATCCGCAGCCAGCTGGTCGCCCCCAAGGACAAAACTGACAAACTGGACAAGTCTGAGTGATCTACCAAATAGACTGTCGTGACTGTGAAGAGAACTATGTCAGGGAAACTGAGAGAAACCTTCGAAAACGCTTGACAGAACGCAAAAGGGAATCATCACCAGTAGGCGCCCACCTACACGCCCAGCAACATCAGTTCGATTATGAAACATCAGCGTTCTCGACCGTGACAATAGATGGGTTTCAGCGTGGGGTGAAGGAGGCTATACATATTGCCGCCAACAACCCCCACACTCAACCGGGACCGGGGCAGACACACATTGCCATCGGTGTACAACACCCTCATTGTTCAGTCACATGACCAGGGTTCGACCCGTGGTCGTGTGCACTGAACGCCAGTTCACCCAGTTGCCACACCACCGCTGAAGAAGACAGATGGAGGTCTGTCAAAAGCTCCAAGTAAGTGCTATTCCTAGCTGAGTGACCTGTTTAAATCCGGTCGTCGGTCGTCATTTTCCGTTTGCTTTTTTCCCTAACTCATTGAAGACTTTCTTTCATAATTCGGAAAGGTTTCCTTTTTGACCTTTCATCTTTTAAGGCAACAACTGCTCTTGTGTTAATTGAAGAGGGAGTCGATTTTCAAGGGAAAAGAAGCTTAATTACTTTCCTGGTTGTATATAAGCTTCGCTGTGCTGCAAGCCCCTCCCCCCCCACCACTTTTTTTTTAATGAATATCTTATGTGTTGGTTGATGTAATTGGTCTGTTTCTGTTAACTTCCTCCTGATTGGGAGGAAAGCGACCTCATCTGTCACCACCACCGCCACCCCCAACTCCCTTTCTTCTTCCTTCCCCTCTTCTCCTGTTTGTGTTGGTCTCGACCCTTGCCCTCATTCACCCCACACCCCCTCCCCCCTCTCAATACCATTTCTTTTTCATTTTAGTTTAAAGGGAAGGTCGGAACTCAGTGGGTGACTTCCACTTTTAAGTGAGAGGATTATATTATTATCGGTAATACTGAGTCATGAGATAAACATAATGACATTTGTTCTTTTTTAGTTGTAAAGCAGTTCAATTTCATTGTGCAGCATTTTGAAGTAAGCTAAACAGTAATAGTGTTTCTTTGGGAAGGGAGATGTTATAGGGAACTAACCAGTTCCGGTTAGTACATCGTTGCTACCCTTGAGCCAAAACAAGAATAAGGTGAATTGAAGTCAGCCGTTAGGAAAAAAAAAAGATACACCCGTACTTCTCTGGGTTCTACCTGCACCTTCGGTGTATCTTTTTTTTTTTTTTTTTCTAACGGCTGACCTCAATTCACCGTGTTCTTGTTTTGGCTTAAGGGTAGCAACGGTGTACTGACCAAAATGCTGCACAATGCGTGTGATGTACTTTTCAAACTCGCATTTTTTGTTTTAAAAAATGCGAGTTTGAAAGGTACATCACACGCGCCCCACTGATCTCATCTCATCCAACACAACAGCAAGACGTTACCTGTGCTTTTGAAGTGAGTCTCCCAGCGGTTCGTGGGAGACGTTTTGCACGTGTTATAAATGCACGTGTCGTTTGCAGTGTCGTCCGACTCGTCGTGGTCAAAGCGGCACGTGTGGGGGTCGGTCAGGCTGATGCACGCTGCGCAGGATTGATCTGATGTCACACCGAGTTGAGGGCACCTCCCCCCTCCCTCCCCCCTCCCCCCCTCCACCATGCCCCCTCCCCCACCCCCACCCCCCTTCATGTTGTCATTTTTGTCGTCGTAGTCGTCGTCGTCATCTTCATCGTCACCTTTGCATCGTCTGATGATCATGGTCATTCCCTTCACGGTTCTCAAGAAATCTTCACACTAAGACACGAGACAGTCAGGACCTTTCTTCTCTTCTTCTCATCATCATCATCATCATCACCATCACCATGAATCTCCCTCCTCCCGCCCCCTCCCTTCTTCATCCCTCAATAATGGTAGTTCGTCTTCTCGGTCTTTAACTTTTGTTAGTTTTTCTTTTATCATTTAGTTACGAGTGGGGGTTCTATGTTGCAGAATTAACCAGAATTGTGCACTTCGTGCAACAAGCACAATACTTTGGTATATTGTTCTTTACAATGTTATAATTGATTTCAGATTTGAAGCCACTTCAAAATCGTTTTTTATTTTGAGAAATAAATAGAAAAAAAAAAAAAGATGAGCCAAAATTGCAGACGATTTTCTAGCGCGAGGTGCCCGCAGTGAATATTATCAAGCAAAATGAATGTAAGCTAAAATTATTTTCCAATGATAACACGTTGGACAATGATACATCGTGTATGAAAATACATATGTTTATCCAAAACTTTGCTGGCCTTATTTTGTTTCCTTAATGTTTCATAACTTTGTAGACCCGCAGCGGGGAAAATCAAAATGGCCGCCTCCGATCGCGTGTCCGTAATATCTGAGCTTAGTTACACCGAAAACCGTCGGCAAGGTAAGTAACTCCGTAATTTGAACATGGTTACCCAATTAAAAATTAATTTAAAAGAGAGGAAAGGAAATAACGAAATGAAAATAATTTTAAAAATTCCTACGAATATATATGTTGCTATATCGTAAGTTTGAAGAATGTCACATGAGCCATTTACTCGGGGAAAAAAAAAAAAATCTTCTTCAGACTTTCTTCCGAATTGTTGTTCATCATACCTGGAACTTCATCCCAGTCGAAATCTAGGTCACTCTAAGCTTCATTACCCAGCACTTTCACTAAGTCTTATGCCGTAAATCCTACAAAACGCAGTATCTCCATCACTAAATCTCATTATAGAACGGCAGAACTCAAGGTTAGCCACGGTGAAAAACGGCATTTCGACCTCAAAACTTAAAAAATTCGAAACTCGAGAACCACGGCACATATCGACTCGCGGTTTTTTGCAAACGGAAGTAAATGGCTACAGGAAGAAGGAAATCACGTTCTCGTGAGACTTCCTTTACTACGAGAAACATGGCGGCGCCCATTGTTGCCACGTGTTTTACCGGGCGCTTATTCTTGGAAGAGGGCATTTGAGGGTGTGTATGAGGGGGGAAAATTTATATATATATATATATATATATAAATGCATATAGATTGTTCACATATATGTATGTGTCTATAAGTATGCATACCTGGATGGTGGAGATGGTGTTTGGGGTATATATATATTATGCTCTATATGTTATGTTACAGATATGCTATATATGTACATGGGGTGTGCATAAGAATAAGGTGGATGGGGGGAAAATTGGGGGAAGGGGTATAGAGAGAAAGGGATGGAGGAGAGGTCATGGGAAAGGAAAAGAGCTGGAATGATTCAAACTAATCATTTATCATCAATCATTTTCCTTTTTCCACTCCCAACAGGCATTTTCACACTAATGCCACCACATTATCTCACTTATGACAATGATCATCATCCTGTAGTACTGTAGGTCTCACTTGTGATAATGGTCATCATCCATCAGTCATAGATCATTTCCTCTATTCCCCCAACTGGCATTAACACTACTGAGGCTAGTACACTATTCCACTTTTGTAAATGACCATCATCCCACACTACTGTGAATCACACTCACACCATGACAATAATCATCATCCATCAGTCATTGTTTACCTACTTCATACCCCTAACTGTTATTATTACACCAATGCCACAACATCATCCAAATTATATAACAATGATCATCATCCTACAGTACTGTTGATCTCGAATGATCCATGATCATCACCCATCAGTCATCCCCCCTCCCCCCCCCCCCCCCCCCACCCTCTTCCTGAACCAGCAGTATTATACTAATGCCACCACATTATTTCACTTATCACAATGACCATCATCCTACAGTATATCACTAATGACAATGATCATCACCCACCAGTCATTGATATCTCCCTTTGTTCCCCAAACTGGCACCATTGTACTAATGCTACATTATTCCACCTACATGACAATGACCCTCACCCTATAGTACTGCTGATCCCAAATATTCAGCATCCATCAGTCACTGGAAATATTGTCATCCAATGATCACCTTCATACTGCAATATATATGGCAATGAGGAAGCTGACATTTTGCAAAGGAAGGAGGAGAACAGCAGCCCCAACTAGAACACAGGAAATCTTCTTGGAAAAAATCAAAAGTATTATCAAGGAGAACCAAAAATCAAAAAGGCAGATGGCTTGAGCAGCACCCTACTTCAACAAGAGGGATGGGCACTACAGGATGCCCAGATCAGACCTTTGTGAGACTGAGGACAGGGCACTTCAGGCTAAGCTATCACATGTCCACTATATTCCACAATGGCAAGTCTTCAAATCATCCATGCAGTACAGCCCAGTGACCTAGCCTGCCAACACACTGATGAAGGGAAAGCCCTATTGACCACTGGAGGGCCTTCGCCATACAGCAGCCTTCGCCAGTACCACCAGGGTTCCTACCTAAGTGAACAAGGAAGAAGACCACCCTACACTACTGTTGATCTCTAATGATCATCATCACCCATCAGTCATTGATTCCCACCTCAACCAGCATCATTATACTACTGCCACTGCCACACACATCATTTCACCTGTGACAATGATCAGCATCCCACAGTACCTTTAGTTGCAGTTATGATTCCAGTAAGAAGAATAATTATCATCCTGTAGCACTGTTGTTATCAAATGGCCATCACCCCATCAAGGTTCCCATTTTTCTTTAAATTTTAGTAACAAGAATGATTATAATCCTGCAGCACTGTTGTTATCAAATGGCCATCACCCAATAACCTTTATTATCATTATTTATATTTTAATTTATTCAGACCCCCCCCCCCCCCCCCCCCCCCCCTGTGTGTGTGTGTGTGTGTGTGTGTGTGCTTATATGTGTGTGTGTGTGATAGTGTTGATTTCACCTATGACAACGGTCACTATTCATCAATCATTGATCATTTCTAATTTTTCTGCTCAATTGGCATTATCATACCAACACTATCATGTTAATTCATTCATGACAATGACCAACATCCTATAGCATTGTTTATCCCACGTGTGACAATGCTCATCATCATCATTTAAAAAAAAAAAAAAAAAAAAAAAAAAAAAAAATATATATATATATATATATAGTGTGTGTGTGAGTGAGAGAGAGAGAGAGAGAGAGAGAGAGAGAGAGAGAGAGAGAGAGAGAGAGAGAGAGAATGGGTGTGTATGTGTGTGAAAACTCCCCCACAGTTAGTCTCTTTTGACCATAATTCACACATAATACCCTCCCTCTCTACCCCCCTCCCCAACCCCACCCATTGCATGAATTTTCCTCCCCCCCCCCACCCCCACCCCCACCCCCACCACCAAGCATACGTTTGTGTGGGATGAGGGATATGAACTCTTTATCTCTCTCCCCCTCCTTCTTTACCATCTTCCCACCCCCCCCCCCCCCCCCCCTTTTTTTTTCCCCTCTCCTAACAACATCTTACCACCCATTGATCATTTCCATTCTTTTCATTACCCACACCCCCACATACAACTACCCAGACATAACTACTATCATCACCATCACCACACATTAAAATTGTTCATTTGTTTATTTATCCATTTATGTCTTTTATATTTTTTATTTACTTATTTCATTTTATTTTCATTCATTAGTTATTTATTCATTTATTATTGTTATGATTTTATTTATTTATTTTTTACTTATTTGGTGTTATGTGTGAAATGAATGACTGTACAGCATACAACTCTCCTTTTTGCTGGTGGCCATCTTGGAAATTGCTCAAATACACAAATTTCCCTTTTTTTTTTAAAATAGACCTGTATCTGGTTATGTTCAAGGCATGAAATTGTCCATCTCAGCCAGATTTGGTGTTTGCAGCATTAAATGAACAATTATGAAAAATATATTCCAATTTTTGTGTCGGCCATTTTGAAAAATGCCCAAAAAACACGTTTATACGAATTTTTCATGGTGGCTCTAAATAAGGTTTTGTTCAGGACATAAAAACTGGCCATCTCTGCCAAATTTGGTGCTTGTTGCATGAAGTGCATGATTTTTCGACATAGAACCCCTGCTATACTTGGGTAGAGCCGACTAAAGACCTATCTGCTGAGGCTAAATAGTCGTTTTACGTGTCATTCAGTCGAATATCCGTCATTCATTTCTTCCATTTTTGTACTCCTAGTTCTTATAGAACAGGGAGCACTTTAGAATGGGAACGAAGAAATGCTGTGTGTGTGTGTGTGTGTGTGTGTGTGTGTGTGTGTGTGTGTGTCCGTCTGTCCGTGGTCAAAATGTGTTCCACACTCGCTCCAGACTACACTACTCCGCCGATCTTTCTGAAAATTTGTAGATATGTTCATTATGAGTCACGGATGATGCCCGATGTTTCAGTTTACCGTTATAACCGTTACTAACGGCTGTAACGGCCTGTACCGGGTTTTCTTCTTTATGGAATATCTCAGAAAGTACTTGGCCGATCTTTGTAAAAATATAGCGGGTATGTTCATTATGGGTCACGGATGATGACCGATGTTTTAGTTTTACCCTGTTATAGCTGTAACTAATGGCTGTAACAGCCTGTAATGGTTTTTCTTCTTTATGGAATATCTTAGAAAATACTTGGCCGATCTTTCTGAAAATGTGTAGACATGTTCATTACGGGTCACGAATAATGCCTGATGTTTTAGTTTACCGTTATAGCCGTTTCTAATGGCTGTAACGGTTTTTCTTCTTTATGGAATATCTCAGAAGTACTTGGCCGATCTTTGTGAAAATTAGCAGGTATGTCCATTATGGGTCACGAATGATGCCCGATGTTTTAGTTTACTGTTATAGCCGTTACTAACGGCTGTAACGGTTTTTTTTTTCTTTATGGAATATCTCCGAAAGTACTTGGCCGATCTTTGTGAAAATTAGCATTTATGTTCACTATGGGTTACGGATGATGCCTGATGTTTTAGTTTACCGTTATAGCGTTACTAACGGCTATAACGGCCCATAACGGTTTCTCTTCTTTAAGGAATATCTCAGAAAGTCGATCTTTCTGAAAATTTGTAGGTATGTTCATTATGGGTCACGGATGATATCTGATGGTTTAGTTTACTAACGGCTATAACATCCCCTAACCTTTCTTCTTCTTATGGAATATCTTTGAAAGTATGTGGCCGATATTTCTGAAAATTTGTAGTTATTTTCATTATGGGCCACGGATGATGCCCGATGTCCAAGTTTACCGTTATAGCCGTTACTAACGGCCCATAATGGTTTTCTTCTTTATGGAAAATCTCAGAAAGTACTTGGCTGATCTTTCCGAAAATTTGTAAGTATGTTCATTATAGGTCACAGATGATGGCTGATGTTTACCAGAATAGCCATTACTAACGGTTACACCCAGCCCAAGACGTTTTTTTTCCTCTTCATGGAATATCTCACGCGTACTCAGGATAAACTGGGAGTACGTTTATATGCTTTGCATCTTGTTTTTTTTTAAAATATTTCTGGGAAAATGCATACTACGTGCATACATGTCGTAGACCGTACCATCGGCCAAACTGGTGTTCGTTTCCGAGAGTTGGCGATGGGAGTTTTGACGTGTGCACAAGATGTTATGCACGCGCTCCCACACGGATTTTGATTTGCAGTTTCATTCGAAAGACTTTATGGAGAATGGAGTCATAACCACTGTAAGCGCATGGAGTACTCAAACGGCCCAGTGGAGATTCAAACCCGCAAGCCCAGGGTGAATTGTATCGCTCGTACGGCGCTCTACTAACTGAGCTATTCCGGACCCTTTCATGTTCGGAACTATATGCCTCTCACAGTACGGTATCAACGCTCCCCATGACTAATAATAACAACTAGGTGGGCTTTCGGAAGAGCTCGGAACGAGTGAGCTGAGGGTAATGTAACTTGGGTAAAGAGATGGAATGTGAATCAAGAACAATCCCCATTAAACTTGGGTGCCGATCCGTGGTGCCGATCCAGATACATGGACAGATCCTTAGACAGTGTGAAGAGCAGGATCCACAATTTGTCCGGTGGTCGCGGAAGGCGATCCCCTTAACGCCTGTCTAGTTTATTTTTAATTAATTTATTCTCCTATTCCATTTTTTGGTTGTCGTTGATGTTGTGTTGTTTGCTGCCATGGATAGCACGTCAAAGGCCTCACAACAACATAAACGTTCCACTATAGATCACACACCGGTAAATTCACCAAAACCCTTCTCGACGCCACATCGCACCATACCCTCCCTCCACACTCTCTTCCAGCCTCTGTCTTCATGCTTACCCCCCCCCCCCCCCCCCCTCCCACACACACACACACACCCCGCCACACCCCCCCTCCTTCCCTGCCCAAACTTCCCGCCGAAGAAAACGAAACAACAAGAAAACAAACAAACAAACAAACAACAAAAACCCCCCCCCCCCCCCTAAAAAACAAAACCGCCCAATAAACCTAAACCAACGCCAACCGATAACTCACGACAATCGAAAACCAGATCAAGGTCCTGCACCTTTCAAAGTCACGTTGAGGAGGAAATCTCCGGTCTTGGTATCTTGCCCACATGTAGTCTCTTTGCAGTCGTCGCTGTCTTCGCTGTTCACGTTCACACACCGTCCATCAAAGGTCAGACAACCTGTTGAAGACCATCTCGTGTGTTAAGAGGGCGCGCCTGTGCCACCTCTTCGTCTGACAACGATGTACCGAACATTCAATGCGTTGTGTCCACAATGGGATAGTGACGGTGAGTTTTGCAGTGTCGGTGTTTTTTTTTTTTTTTTTTTTTTTTTCCCATGCGGCTGGTTAAAAAAATTGTTACATGTACATATTTTTTTTCGTTGTTTATTTTTTTTAAAACTGTGAGTGCGTGCGTGCATGCGCAGGTGTGCGTGCATGTGTGTGTGTGTGTGTGTGTGTGTGTGTGTGTGTGT
>JADBJO010000488.1:195000-200000 GCA_016801955.1 Conus betulinus
AAAACTCCACTTCTTAAGCAAGGCCTTGGCGCCTTAATTTTTGGTGTGCAGCACACCGCACGACCGCGCTCAGGGTGAAACGAATAATTATTAAATAATTATTAGCGAACCGCTCAGAGAAACGCGGACAAACGAGTCACAAGACAAAACACTACGCGTTTCGACCTCTTAGGGCTTCTTCAGGTAAGACACAAACGAATAGAACAACGAAAATTCACTTAGCTTTGATCGCTTCTGAGTTCAGCGCGAGGAAAAAGACTTAGAGGTCGAAACGCGTAGTGTTTTGTCTTGTGACTCGTTTGCCCACGTTTCTCTGGGCGGTTCGCTAACATTTATTTAGCCTGCAGTCGTCTCACTTTGCAACTAGAAAGAAATACAGTTAATCGCACAACTCAACTGGACTGCAAAGTTCACATCAGTACTGTAAGCACCTTGCAAACCATTTACAATTTGAAATCTGTCACGACAGAGTTTGCGTTGACCGGTAACTTTTTGCTGGTAAAATACCGTTTGCAAACGTAGAATACTGATTTCTTCTTCCTTTCTTCCTTTTTTTTTTTTTTTTTTTTTTTTTAGCTTCCGATTCCACGTACTGAATCATTTTTCTGGGACTGGTATCTAAATAAGAACAGAGACTACATCAGAGTGAACACACACACACACACACACACACACACACACACACACACACACATGCCTTAATTTTAAAGCAGAGCGTGGATCATGGTCAGAAATCAGAAGTTCAAATTCAGCGCTTTGTATTTGTTTGTTTGTTGTTGTTGTTTCTTTGTTTGGGGGGGGGGGGGGGGGGGGGGGGGGGGGGAGCAGTTTTAAATCAAGTTACGTCACATTAAGTCTACGCCATGCTCTCTTTGTTCTGACCGCCTCTTTCACTCTCTAAAAAGACAGCGATGCAACCAGCTGTCATTGAATCTTTCATTCATTTACATTCTCTAAAACCTACACTCTTTTTGTTAATATGGACGTGTTAAATTTGGATATATTGACACTCTCTCTCTCTCTCTCTCTCTCTCTCTCTCTCTCTCTCTCTCTCTCTCTCTCTCTCTCTCTCTCTCAAGTTTTTGCAGTACCTGAGGTTGACTTCGAACTTCTAACTTCTTTTGGGACGACTAGACCTGGTAAACAGGTTTTGATTTTGTCAAGTCCCTGAGGGGCTGACTCCTATTTCTGTTCGGACGAAAAAAACTGGGTACTCGGATTTATTCACGGATGTTCGCCACTTCCAATGTTGGGATGTACAAACTCACATTCAACTATTTTCTTTTTACGAATGAATAAGCTGGAACACGGATTCTTTGAAACACACATTTTTTTTTACTGCTTCTGGTATTTGGAGCTGGTTTTACATATGAACCAATTTCTTAAAAGAATGGGGATCTGTCACTTTGTGAGCACACGTGATTTTTACCAAATATACAGGTGTAGGAACTCTCTCTCTCTCTCTCTCTTTATATATGTATATATATATATATATATATATATATATATATATATATATGCATATATATATATATGTACATATATATGCATATATATATATATATATATATGCATACATATATATATATCAGTCTGTCTGTCTGCCTGTCTGTGTCTCTCTCTCTCTGGGACAGATATTTCTTCACATATTTTTTACTATATTTCCGGCAACTGGAGCTAACATTGACGGCTGAGCGAAAACTTCCATACGGACGAGAATTAGTGGGACAGACGTTTTCCGTTTTCTTAAAAGAATGGGAATTTTCTCTCCATGTGAACAGGTGTGATTTTACCATATACACAAAAAAGCATAGGATTTCTCTCTCTCTCTCTCTCTCTCTCTCTCTCTGTGTGTGTGTGTGTGTGTGTGTGTGTGTGTGTGTGTGTGTGTGTGTGTGAGAGAGTGCTTGCATCAAAGGTTTTGATACAACCTTCGTGGAGTGCTTACCAGTCGGTGCTGGGGTAGTCTGTCCACCACTGCCAGCTCCTGAAGCCAAAAGGAAAGACAACTGCATTAATTTTTTTCTTATATCAAAACACACAAATAAGAAAAACATTTCTTCACCGGTGTTTTTCCTCTATCTCAAGTTCCTGAAAGGTATACTGATTTCTGCTGGACGAGCCAAATTTGGACCTAGTTCTCAGTACCTAGGGCTGGCATTGATGGCTTGACTGACTTAATTTAAACAGGTCTGACTTAACAGGATGAAGCGCCAGCAGGCAGCTCCTTGTGACAGAGATTTCTTCGGAGATTTTGTCACCGTCTTGAATTTCTGGAATACACTGATGGCTGCATACTTTTCTTTTTTATAAGAAAGAGTGATACTGGAACACAGGTATATTCATATAGATATCACCCCTGCCCTCCCTCCACTACCCAGAGCTGGAACTGACAGCTGAGCTCACTTTACGGGGACAAGTATAAACTGGAACACAGTTTTCCTCACAGATAATCTGAGCCGATATTGACTGGTGAACTATTGTCACCATTTCATTATCTGTAGTTGACATCGACTGCTGAACTTATTGTCACCATTTCATTATCTGGAGTTGATATTGACTGCTGAACTAATTGTCACCATTTCATTATCTGGAGATGAAATTGACTGCTGAACTAATTGTCACTATTTCATTATCTGGAGCTGACATTGACTGCTGAACTAACTGTCACCATTTCATTATCTAGAGCTGATTAATATTGATCGCATAATATAATTGTCACCATTTCATTATCTGGAGCTGAAATTGACTGCTGAACTTATTGTCACCATTTCATTATCTGGAGCTGATTAATATTGATCGCTTAATATAATTGCCACCATTTCATTATCTGGAGCTGACATTGACTGCTGAACTTATTGTCACCATTTCATCATCTGGAGAGCCGATATTGACCTCTGAACTAATTGTCACCATTTCATTATCTGGAGCTGATTAATATTGATCGCTTAATACAACTGCCACCATTTCATTATCTGGAGCTAAAATGGACTTCTGAACTAATTGTCACTATTTCATTACCTGGAGCTGATATTGACTTCTGAACTAATTGTCACCATTTCATTATCTGGAGCTAATTGATATTGATCGCTTAATATAACTGCCACCATTCCATTCCTTTTTTTTTTTTTTTTTTTTTTGCTGTCCCAACCTCTGCACCACTTCAGAGGCAGTGCACACTTATATAATTTTATTCGTAGGTTACTAATATATTTTGCAGCCTGTGACCATCTAGATTATAACAGTGCTACGCCCTTGCATTTGTCATTTATTCCTTTGAGCTTCTCATTCCTCACGAACTTGATTTTTTGGTTTTTATATTTCTATTTTACACACCACTATATACGACTTGTTTTCAAACAGTCAGCAGCATTTGGAAAATGGAACACGTTTCAACATATAAAACGTTTATTACATTGTAAAATGATGGCGAAAATGAATGTTTATGTACAGTGAACTAACAGTTGTTCACCGTCTTTCTGTCCTGTCTGCCGCAAAAGGTGTGTGTGTGCGTGCGTGCGTGCGTGCGTGCGTGCGTGCGTGCGCGTGTGTGTGTGTGCGTGTGTGTGTGTGTGTGTGTGTGTGTGTGTGTGTGTGTGTGTGTGTGTGTTGTGTGTGTACGCGCGCGCGCGCGCGTGCTTACATGAGTGTGTGTGTATGCTTGCATACATGTGTGTTTGCATGCATGCATGTGCGTGAGTGCGTGTGCGTATGTATGTGCATGTGCGTGCATGCACATACATGCGTGCGTACGTGTATATAGCCTATGCGCGTGTGCACATTACAGAAGACCCCTTAAAATCGGAGGCAATATTGCGCCATGGATGGGTCTGTCCAATCAAAATCATGGCAACAATCGTGACGTCACCTTCGTCATGTGGTTGTTTGGTTGTGTGTGTGTGTGTGTGTGTGTTTCGCTCTTCAAACAATCGTGACGTCACCCTTCGTCATGTGGTTGTTTGGTTGTGTGTGTGTTTCGCTCTTCAAACAATCGAGACGTCACCTTCGTCATGTGGTTGTTTGGTTGTGTGTGTGTTTCGCTCTTCAAACAATCGAGACGTCACCTTCGTCATGTGGTTGTTTGGTTGTGTGTGTGTGTTTCGCTCTTCAAACAATCGAGACGTCACCTTCGTCATGTGTTGTTTGGTTGTGTGTTGTGTTTGTGTTTCGCTCTTCAAACAATCGAGACGTCACCTTCGTCATGTGGTTGTTTGTTGTGTGTGTGTGTTTCGCTCTTCCTGGCTGTTTGACGCTTACCTGTCAAGTTGTGGTGATCGGTGTAATTCTCATGGTAATACGGCCAGAAGGCTGAAATCAGATGATAACCACAACAGCTGCTGCACCACCGTGAATAAACAACGACAACAGCAAACAGTCGACTACGACGTGGACGTCGACGATGAAGACAACAACAAGAACAGTAATAACAGTAATAATATTGATAGTAATAATAACAACAGCAATAACAATGATAATAATAACAAATAATGATAACATTAATTAACAATGATAATAATAACAAATAATGATAACATTAATTATCAACATCATCATCGTAACAATAAACAATGATAATGATGATCATGTTGATGATAACAAGGATAATTATTTTATCATTGATATACAATGTGTTAATCAAGGATCTTAGTGAGAGTGATTTAAATGTTTTGTGATAAGTTTTCTAAGTAAAAAAAAAAAAATGAATTTTTTGTGTGATGCGTTTTAATTGTCGTTACAATATTTAACCATTACTGATAATGATATGAATAATTGTGATACTTGTAAAGTTATCATGTACAATGACATACAGATGCACACATACACGCACATGCATGCGTGCGCACAGGGACACGAACACACACTTCCACTCACACACCCAATGCACACACACATGCATACATACAGTATAGGGTTTCTGACCGAAACTAATGTAAAATGGTACTAAGATGCATGTTTACATATTATTTTAGGTGTGCAAGTCAGTATTTGATATCTCCAGA
>JADBJO010000488.1:205000-207500 GCA_016801955.1 Conus betulinus
TATGTGCGCCAAACCATACATCTTTACTACCTCCATTATACGAGCACCAAACCATACACCTTTACCACCTACCCCTATATGTGCACCAAACTATACATCTTTACTACCTCCATTATACAAGCACCAAACCAAACACCTTTACACCTACCCCTATATGTGTGCACCAAACCATACATCTTGACTACCTCCATTGTACATACACCTTTACCACCTACCCCTATGCCTACACCACCAAACCATACAACTTTACCTCCCACCCCTATATGTGCACCAACCCATACACCTTTACTACCTCCATTATACGTGCACCAAACCACACACCTTTACACCTACCCCTATATGTGCACCAAACCATACACCTTTACCACCATACACCTTCACTACCTCCATTATACGTGCACCAAACCATACACCTTTACCACCTACCCATATATGTGCACCAAACCGTACACCTTTACCACCTACCCTTACATGTGCACCAAACCATACACCTTTACTACCTCCATTATACGTGCACCAAACCATACAGCTTTACCACCTCCCCTATTCGTCAACTAAACCAAACATCCTTAACTCCTCCCCTATACGTGGACCAAACCATGCACTCTTACCATCTCCCCCCCCCCCCCCCCCCCTTCCCCCATCCAGCCAAGTCGGCAGAAGCGGCAAATAAGCATGAAGAGAGGTTCTGAATGGGGCAACAGACCGAAGTTTTTTCTTTCTTTCTTTCTTTTCCCTCAGCCAAAAGGTTTCCTCTCATTTCCTTCGAGGACTTTCCACGGATTCTTTCAGCGGTTGAACGATCGGCGTGAGCGCTGGAACCAGTCTTTCAGAGAGGCAGGGCAGACAGGTGTCTGCTAATCAGGCAGGCGGCAAGTTGCTGATACGTCTCTCTCTCTCTCTCTCTCTCTCTCTCTCTCTCTCTCTCTCTCTCTCTCCGTCTTTCTGTCTCTGTCTCTCTCTCTACTGTTCCCCTGCCAGTGGCAACACTGATGCATGATGAAGCTTGTCTGTTACGAGTCTGCCATGGTAGGAGAAGAACAGCCAGCCAGACATCCAGATGGATGACTCATCACAGGATGTCCTGTGTGTCAAAATGTGATCGCCTAGCGTTCCAACAGCCCTACTCCAAACTCTGTGGTAATATTATCCTCCTCCCCCTCCTCCCATCCCCTACCACCCAGCTACTTGGGTTATTACTCACTATTACCAACGCCACCCCCCCCCCCCCCCCCCCCAAAAAAAAAAAAAAAAAAAAAAAAAAAAAAAAAATCGAAACACACTAATGCTTAGGTATAAGGCAGTGTTTGGAGCAGAGGTGGTCAAGTCCGACCACTGGTTGTTCTGGTGGTTCCTGCTGCTGATCCATAGGTAATGAACCGTTATGGATGGTCTCCCCTACATTCATGTCTGTTCATGAATTCAGTTCATGTTGCGTGTGGCCGCCTGCAAAGGGCCGCACCAGGATTGTCACCTCGTTGAAGTCAACTCTCAAAATTGATCAAAAGCCCCATATATATATATATATATATATATATATATATATATATATATATATATATATATATATATATATATATATATCTCCCTTGCATCCTTAAATGGATCCTCAAGCATAGGCTCAAAGATTGTCCCTTACATTTTATACTGTTTGCGTAATGTTTTTAGTTTTCAACAACTTTTTTCCTCTCCACACTTTCGTTTTGTTTTAATTCTACGACCTTTCGCTGTCTGCTTTAGGGGTGCTGTTGGATTCTTTTTTGAACCCTTGGCGGTCGGAACACCACAGAATTATGGACTGTGGTGTGTCTCTATCTGACGCCAAGAGCACAGATACAGATGTAGACATATGTCTGCAGGAACCTTGTCCTTAAGGGATCTCAGGCGATAGGACGTAAATCTCACACTTAACAGTAACAGTAACGATACAATCAGCCGTGTCTCCTGATGAGTCCGATCCAGCGGACGAAAGGCCTCGGAACAGGCGATACATATAGATCTGTCTTCAAGAGGAATTGCGATAGTTTCCTCATGCAGCTAGTGAAGGGTTTTCATATTTATGATATACATTTTCCCATTTACCCCATCTTCAATTTTTTTTTTTTTTTCTCAAATTCAAATCTTGCCAAGTCATTACTATAATGACGGAAGAATTGTTAACCTGCACTTGTTTTCCCCCCACTACTTAATTGTTCAGCATCATATTGTTTGGTCAATCAGTGGGTGATTGCATCTCTTTGGAGATCCAAGCAAAGGTTGCTCTGCACAATTCTTAGCCGCTGACAATGCTTGGGTTATTGAACAGCAGAGCTGACCACTCAGACTGTTCCATCTCTTTTGATCTCCCTTGCATCCTTAAATGGATCCTCAAGCATAGGCTCAAAGATTGTCCCTTACATTTTATACTGTTTGCGTAATGTTTTTTGTTTTCAACAACTTTTTTTCCTCTCCATACTTTCGTTTTCTTTAATTCTGCGACCTTTCGCTGGCTGCTTTAGGG
>JADBJO010000488.1:217500-222500 GCA_016801955.1 Conus betulinus
AGACAGACAGACACACACAACATTTATTCGTTCCCATCGTAAAGTATTTCCTGTTCTATAGGAACTGGGAGTACAAAAAGCTAAAACATGAGAGTGACACAGTGCACAAGTAACGCAGACAATCAATATCCCCAAGACGATATCATATCAGTTGTTAGAAATCTCGACAAGACAAAATCATCTGGTCCAGACCTCATCCACAACAAACTGCTTACATGTGCAGTAAACGTTATAGCTAGTCCTCTTACTCAGTTATTTAATAAATGCTTGAACGAAGGTAAATTTCCGTCCTTATGGAAGAGAGCACATGTTTCACCTATTCACAAAAAAGGACCAAGAGAACTGTGTAATAATTACCGCCCAATCTCCCTCCTTAGCTGTGTTGGTAAAACTCTTGAGAGATGTGTCCACAAACATGTGTACGCATTCTTAAAAAAAAAATGAAGTCATCACTCCTTTGCAATCAGGTTTTTTACACCAGGTGATTCCACAGTCAACCAGCTTCTGGACACATATAATTATCTTTGTTCCTCTTTTGATCGTGGGATCACAACACAAACAGTCTACTTTGATATCTCAAAAGCTTTTGATCGTGTCTGGCACAGAGGACTTTTACTAAAGTTAGCAGCAGTGGGGATCAGAGGGAAATTACTGGACTTTTTTCGCGATTACCTACATAACAGACAACAATCAGAAGTTATAAAAAGCGAAAAGTCTGAGTTGAAAAGAATTCCAGCAGGTGTTCCCCAAGGATCTGTCCTTGGTCCTTTACTGTTTTTGTTATATATTAATGACATTGTAAATGGAATCCAGGCAACAATTAAATTGTTTGCCGACGATACTAGTTTATCGCTCGCCTTAAATGATGATGCACACATCAGAGGAGAAATCTTAAATTCTGACCTCCCAGAAAGTTGCCTGTTGGGCTAAACTTTGGAAAATTAACTTTAACGAGAACAAAACCGAACTCGTCAATATTACCCGTGATCAGTGCCAAATTTTACCACTTACATTTGGAAGGAAGACCTTAGAACCGTCCAAATCTCACAAACATTTAGGAGGAGTAACTTTTCAAGACAACTGCAAGTGGGACGAACACATCCAATTCATAGCCAACAAAGTGAATATGTTAATTGCGTGTCTTAAAAATACAAATACAGACTAACTAGAAACACGTTGGAGACGATGTACAAATCCTTTATTTTACCCCATTTTTGACTACGCAGACATTTTGTGGGATAACTGCACAGATACTCAGTCAATCATGTTAGAAAAGCTACACCTAGAAGCAATTCGTATCATCATTGGTGGAGTTAAGGGAACAAGTCACCAGAAATTATATACGAAGAGTCCGGCTTTTGTTCATTACAAGAAAGACGGACGGAAAAGACACAAGCTGATACAATTTCATAAAATGGTTATGGCGTTTGTCCAAACTATTTAGCTGATCTGCTCCTCCCTTCTCTAGTCTCGGACCAAAATCGTTACCATAGGCGTCGGCCACTAGAAAGAACAGTGCCACGATTTAGAACCGAATTATATAAAAAAATCATTTTTTACCTAGTACAGTCATTTTTGTGGAACAACCTTCCAGACGACATTAAGTCAACAAACTCTATCAGCCAATTTAAAACGTTTTCTGACTACGTCAGACACTACTGTTCCCTCCTCCTACTACTACATTGGATCGAGGCAGGACCAAATAAACCATTGTAGATTACGCTTAGGAATGAGTAACATTAATCACGACTTACACAATAGACATCTACTGGCTGATCCAAAATGTGCGTGTGGCCATCACACAGAAAACACAGAGCACTATCTGTTAGATTGTTCAAATTACATACAGATAAGAAAAATACAATATTCACTCTCAATCCTAACTGTATTGATACTCACACACTTCTTTTTGGTGACCAAACATTAACCAGGGAAGAAAACGAAAGAATTTTCATAACTGTGCACCGGTTTATCGCCCAAAGTAAACGTTTTTAATATCATAGCGAATTAGTTTTTCTTCCTCATCTTCCTCAGGTACTTGTTCTCCCTGATCTTGTTCATCTCCTTATGCTTGTTTATCTTCTTCTTTTTTCTCCTTCTTCTTTTTCTTCTTCTTCCCGTTGAGGTTGCTGCCAAGTAGGCTCTCGGACGGCTGTATAAGGCGGTTTAGTACTCCCTCAGTTGATGACTTTGCATTAGACCCACCGCGACGACACAGGGCTGGGCTCTTTAGTGTTTTGGGGAGACGGACTCTCTCTCTCTCTCTCTCTCTCTCTCTCTCTCTCTCTCTCTCTCTCTCTCTCTCTCTCTCTCTCTCTTCAAATTTGTGTAAGTTCGGCGCACTGGGAATCATGGTATTTGTTGTGTAGATTGTCTGTTTGCATCGCTTTGGACTCTACTGATCTGTTCTATCTTCTTTTCCTGTCTTTTAATTTAAATTAAGATTTCTACAAAATTTTCCCATTTTTGATATTCACAATTTTTCTTTCTGTCTTAAGTGTCAATGTTGTTTATGCAATCCGCCGATGTTTTTTTTGTTGTTAAATTTTTCAACACTGAGCACATCATCATAAGCATTTGCTTGTTGTTGCTCCAGTTCAGTAAGTTGTTTGGTAACAAATCTTACATTGTAGTTATCGCTACATATGTAAGGATTAAAGGGCTCTTTTTTCTTTAAATTCGTTGCATTGTTTGATGAAAAATGTACAAACATGTCGAACAATGTCCTAGTTCGCGCACACGTGAAGGATAGCTCACACAATTGTTGAAGGAAGGAAAAAGACAACTCTATCGCTTCCACACAGCGAACACAGATTATGAATGACGTCTCTCTCTCTCTCTCTCTCTCTCCATTTTTCTCTTTTCTTGCCTTCTTTCTTTTATTCATTCATTCATTCCCCCCCCCCCCCCCCCCCCCCCTTCTTCTTTCTTTTCTTTTCTTTTTGGTTTTGTTTTAAAAGCTTTTCTATGGTAAAGATCAGGATAGCACGAAAGTTAAGGTCAGTTGTATTAGGTTTAGGGTTAGGGTAGGGTTAGGGTAGGTTTACCATCAGGTATTTCTGCCCTGACCGGCTTCTGCCTGGAATTTTTGAGTTTTGCTACGGACGTAGTTGAGAAGACTGGGACCACACAGTCGAGTTTTCATCCACTAAGTGGAGGCGTCTCTGAAGAGTGTTGCACAAATTTTCCTGACCAACAATACAGTTGTCTGTATCTCTCGGGCCTGGATGACGCCGGGATGTATTATGAAATCAAGCGTTGAGCACGACTCTGCCATGCAGTTAAACTGGAATGGAAATCCGAAGCATCATCTTCATCATCCTCATTCTCAAAAGTCTCAAATTGTCTGGCTCTTCATGTCCTGCTCTCATGGTGACTTCAGTTTCGATGTCCTCTCCACGTCTGTGGCCTTGGTTTGGTTCCGTCAGGGTCACCGGTATCGGCGAGTCCATGGGGGCTGTTGTTGGACGGACGTGGTGGCGCCCTCCGAGGGAGAGCTCGCCCACGCCGGCTCCGCGACTAAGCAATTATTGTCGTCAGTAGGGGCTAGTAGGTGGTGTCCTGCGTATGTTGGATCAGAACAGGCGCCACTGAACACCACCGAAGTGACTCGGCAGCAGTGCTGCGTCTCCTCCGGCGGGTTGTCTCTTGACGACTTGACATTGACTGCTCCCTTTGGATTGCTGGTGCCGGGGCTGCGGCGGGATGGGCCGGGCTGTGGCTGTGGACGGGGGGTGTCGGAATGAGCGGCGTGGTTGCAATGCCACTGAGGTGTCATAGATGATGGGACAGAAAACAAACAAACAAACAACAACAAAAATCAACCTAGATCCGCCTTTTGGACTGGACTCGCAGCAGCAAACTTTCACGGGTTCTGCCGTGCTCCCAGCTCTCCGTTCCCATGTCCACCCAGTCTGGCAAAAATCGATGCTACAGTTCTTGTGATAATCAAGCTGCCGAGTAGACTCACCAACGGATGGAGACAAACCAACAACAACAACAAAACCACAACCTCTTCGGTGGGTGGGTGAGGTGGGGTGGGGGATATGAAAACAACGACCAGCCAAGCAAGCAAGCGAGCAAGCCAGCCAGCCAGCCAGCCAGCCAGCACATAAACAAGCAAGTAAACAGACAAGCAGACAAGCGAGCAAGCAAGTAAACAGACAAGCAGGCAAGCCAGCAAACCAGCACGTTTGCACGCACATACCCCCCTGCCCCTGGTTTGGGTTGCAGACGTATTGGGAGGAGACGTTAAAACTCCTGGTGGCGTTGGTGTAGGGGACGATGGGCCAGGTGTTGTCTATCATGCCCACGAAGCACTGACAGGAGGGCGGCTGGTTCCGCACCTCCGACATCTTCACGCAGCATCCCTCCTTCAGGAAACAGGCTGAAAAAAAAAAAAAACAGCAAGCAAGGGACAGTCATTGCTCAATGAATAAACAAGAAGAAAAAACGACAAGAGCAACAACAACAGCAACAGGAACAACTACAGCAACAACAATAGCAACAACACAATAGCAACAGAAACAAATACAACAACAACAACAGAAACAACTAAAGCAACAACAACAACAGCAGCAGCAACAATAACAGCAACACCAACAACAATAACAACAACAACAGCAGCAGCAACAACAACAGCAACAATAACAAAAAAACAACAGCAGCAGCAACAACAACAGCAACAATAACAACAACAGCAGCACCAACAACAACAGCAGCAACAACAACGACAGTAGCAGCAACAGCAACAAGAAGAACAACAGGGACAGTCATCACCCAGTTACGAAATAACAATCATAACAACAACAATAACGATAACAACAACAATAACAACAACAACAATAACAGCAACAACAACAACAAAACCAGGACTGTCACCACCCAGTTAAGAAATAACAATCACAACAATAACAACAATAGCGACAGCAATGATAAAAACAACAGCAGAAACGACCGGGGTAATCGTCACCCAGTTAACAACAACAACAACAACAACA
>JADBJO010000488.1:225000-240000 GCA_016801955.1 Conus betulinus
TCTCTCCCCCCCCCCCCCCCCCCCCTTCTCTCTCTCTAGTTTTGTACATCAGAACTCAACCTGCGATGTTTCAGGAGCAGATTATTTCCATTATTTCAATTATTTTCTTCTTCTGTCCACTTCAGAAAAAAAAAAAAACATGAACGCAAAGTTTTATTTTTTCTTTGAATATAGTTTGTATTCTTCGGCAGCAGCGTCTTAGAAAAAAAAAAACGTGACAGCATTATCTAACCTCAACTTGTTTTTAAGTTTCCCTCGAATGAAAATAAATCTCTCTCTCTCTCTCTCTCTCTCTCTCTCTCTCTCTCTCTCTCTCTCTCTCTCTCTCACACACACACACACACACACACACACACACACACACACACACACACACTATGAAACACGAATCAGAATAGTCCCGTAGTATTAGAGCTGTTGCTTGTGACGCCGACAGTCTTGAGTTCGAAACACTCGTTAGGTCATAGGTTTGTTTGTTTATTTTTGTTTTTACTTGAAAAACACTCAGTTCACCCTGCAGTAACTAGGTACCTGATTTAATTCAGAGAAGGCAAAAGGCGGCGGAAAGAGTGGGATGGGCTGCGCCTTACATCATGCCGTGCCAAGATTTTAGGCTGTCGGGCTTTAAATAATTTTTTTTTGTTTGGTATACTGCTAAACACAAACGATCAGGTAGACAAACAAAACAAACAAAAAAACAAAAGAAGAGAAATAAACAAGTATAAGCTTTGTTTTCGCTCGAATATACTTCAGAAAAAGACACGTAGATTTTTGTTTTGGTTTGAATAAAGTTGCAAACTTTTTTCTTTTTTTTTTTTTGTTGGTTTCTTTATCATTTAGATGAACTTATAAAAACGAAAGTTTTACGTATGTTTGAATACAGTTCATGTTTTGAAAAAAAAAAAATCACAGAAAATAAAAGGCGCGATATAAAATGATTTGAAACCCTGAGACTGGGTTCAGTGTGTGGCAGTGTGTCAGTGTGTCAGTGTGGCAGTGTGTCAGTGTGGCAGTGTGTCAGTGTGACAGTGTGTCAGTGTGGCAGTGTGTCAGTGCAGAACTGCCGGCAGGAATGTCAGCTTCTGGACGACGAGTCTCAACCGAAATCAGACGCTAGATATCAACTCCGTGAAATTGTTGCATGTCTTCGTGTGAAGTACCGTCAAACAGATAGAAAACGTGCGTTTCCATTCTCTTCTTGTTCTTGTTCTTCTTGTCCTTCTTCTTCTTCTTCTTCTTCTTCTTCTTCTTCTTTCTTCTTCTTCTTCTTTCTTCTTCTTCTTCTTCTTCTTCTTCTTCTTCTTCTTCTTCTTCTTCTTCTTCTTCTTTCTTCTTCTTCTTCTTCTTCTTCTTCTTCTTCTTCTTCTTCTTCGTTTTCTTCTTCTTCTTCTTCTTCTTCTTCTTCTTCTTTCTCGTCTTCTTCTTCTTTCTTCTTCTTCTTTTTTCTTCTTCTTCTTCTTCTTCTTTCTTCTTTCTTCTTCTTCTTCTTTCTTTAAAAAGCGGCAAATATGGAAATAACTGTCATCATTTTGCTGCGTCTAATTTTGCTAACATGCCATTTTCTTCTCTTCTTCTTTTCTTTTCTTTTTGTTTGTTTGTTTGTTTAGGTGTGAACGTGTAGGGTGAGGTGTACCTGTTGGATATACATATCAAAGTGGTAGTCGTATGTTTGTATTGGATGGCTCGTTACAGATAGGAACTAACAACGTCAAGGGGGGGGGGGGGGGGGGGGGGGGGGGGGGGGGGGGGGGGGGAACTAGATAAAAAAAGAGACTAGAATTGTCATCTGTCCCCTTATCTCATTTACCAATGTTGCTGTAGAGAAATGTAAACTTTACACGCCGCACAGAATAGAAAAAAAAAGCCTGAAAAAACAAACTTCCCGGTAGAAAGATCACATTGAGGAACGGACAGTTTACCAATTCATTCCAAAATATGCAGTGACAGAAATCAAAGTGGAACCTTTTTGTAAAAGAAAAAAAAAGGAGAGAGAGAAATGATAGTAAAAAAAAAAAAAATTCTTCCCCGACATAGATGATGCGAAATGAATCATTTCATAATCATTTGTAGGTTAATAAGGACTGTGTAAAAAGAAAAAAAAAACCGAAAAAAAAAAAAGGAATAGCAAGATAGAAAACAAGCAGACTGGAAAGTGGACGTAGAACAAGGCCCAAAGTTAACGCATTTCATTTCAAAACTTTTGTATGAATTCCCATTTTACACAAACATTAGACACAGAACGAAGAGAGCGGACAATTTCAGTCAAACCTGATTTTTTCCTCCGCAGACCACACGCAGCAAAATGGTCTTGAACGCATTTGGTATTAAACTACGATCATGCAAAAAAAAAAATGGTCGAAGAAGCATTAGTTATTGAACTTTGAAAATATAACAAATATTGAAGAGCTGTTTGCGGGGTTGAAAAGAAGGGTAGAGTAAGGGCATTCAGTACCTTAAGGGGACATTAAACACACACACACACACACACACACACACACACACACACACACACACACACACACACACACACACACACACCACCACCACCACCACCACCACCACCAGTAGTTAAGTTTCAAAACGGAGTGATTGAGGGCGGAATATGAAGCAACATTTAGGGGGCTGGAATAGTTCAGTTGGTAGAGCGCCAGACTCGTGATCCTGGGGTTGCGGGTTCGAATTTCGGTACAGGGGGATTTTTCCCTCGGAGTTAGCATTGGTTCTGACTCCGTTCCCTATACAGTCCTTCGAATGAGACGGTAAACCGAGGTTCCGTGTGTGAACGCACGCATTACATCTTGCACACACGTAAAATCTCATCACCAACTTTCGGAAGAGATGGCCAGTTCGGCCGTTGGTATGGATGACACGTTACACATAGCATGCACCTTCCCCGAAGATGGAGTATGGGTGCCTGATTGGCGGGATAAAAAAAAACGGTCATACACACAAAACTCCACTGTCTGTCTATATAGGCAGTGTCTGCAGGAGTATCAGCCTGCGTACGCAGAAAGAAAAATAAAAGAAAAGAAGCAACATTTAGAAAGTCAGGGGGTAAGTTACCGCCAAGGACATAGACAAAGTACAGGACAAGACACAATGCATTCCGACCTCTGGGTCTTCTTCAGGCTAAAGCAAAGAACATTTAGGACAGTGAAAACGAAGAACGAGAAACCACTTAATCTTCTCATACTCGGCACACGACCAAAATGGCCGCCGTACAGAAACGATCCCACCCAGGAGGGGATCAAGAGAGAGAAGAAATAGTGAAGGGGGGGGGGGGGGGGGGGGGGGGAGACAGGAGGTGTGAAATCAAAAGTATCATCATGAAGAAGCAAAAAAAGAAGATGCCTTGAGCAGCACCCAGACTTCAACAAGAGGGATGCATACTACCGGATGCCCAGATCAGGCCAAGCGAACCTTGTGAGACTGAGGACAGGGCACTCCAGGCTGAGACATCACATGTCCACAATATTCCACACTGGCGAGTCTTCAAATTATCCATGCAGTACAGCCCCAATGACAGCAGAACATTTCCAGCAACACTTCGAGCAGAAACCTAGCCTGCCAACACATCGATGAGGGTAAAGCCGTATTGACCACTGGAGGGCCTTTGCCATACAGCAGCCTTCGCCCAGTGTCTCCAGGATTCCTGCCTGAGTGAACGAAGAAGAAGCAGACCCTCGTAAAGTACTGTTGATCTCAAATGATCATCACCCATCAGTCATTGATTGATTTTCTTTCTTTTCTTTTCTTTTATTTTTTATTTTTTTTTTTTTTACTAAATCATTTATTTTTTAATCTTTTGTTGCATTTTTAATGTATATATATATATATATATATATATATATATATATATATATATATATATATATATATATATTTCAAATTTTTTTGCCAAGTCATTGCTATAATGATGGAAGAATTGTTAACCTGCACTTGTTTTCCCCCGCTTCTTAATTGTTCAGCATTATATATATATATATATATAACATTTGTGTTGCTAACCAACAATAACTTTAAAAAAGTGCTCAACCAGGTTGGGAGCGGCATCTGTTAAAACTTTGATTAAAATGTAAATGCTAAAACCTTGCTGTAAATGCTGTTTTAGCATTTACATTTTAATCAAAGTTTTAACAAATATATATATATATATATATATATATATATATATATATATATATATATATATATATAAACAAAGCTTGCTCTTATGTCTTAGATTGAAGAAATAGGGGGAGATAAGCATACATATCTGCAGTTTATAATTCAATATTTCTTGCAGTCATTGCAACACCAAACTGCTCTGTAAGTTGCTGGAATGGTGCTTGGTATACTTATCCTTGGAATTTATTAGTTTATTGTAATTTAGTCCCTTGTGGATTCATTCCAAGAACTGGCCCTCAGCACTTGTGTCTTAAGATGATGTCTTTTTTCATATTTTCTACTTTTCACAAGAAAATGTAGCTTGTTTTACTCTTTCATGATTTTCTTTTGCTTCTTAGGTGGCACCTTTGGTTGGTTTTTTGAAAACTCAACAAACAAACTACGGTATTGCACACCAGCCTTTTTCTAGGATAGCATTCTTCTTAAAACAGAAAAGACAGAGGAGTCAAATTACCACTTTCCGCGGTCACTGAGAAGAAAACAATCAGGTTTCAAAATACCGGTATCTGACCAGGAGATATATGTTAGTGAGTTTCCTCCCTCCCTATTGGAGACGTATATGACCAGGAGATATATGTAGTGAGTTTTCTCCCTATTGGAGACGTATCTGACCAGGAGATGTATGTTATTGAGTTTCCTCCCTATTGGAGACTGTCTCCCACTTGGAAACTATAAGCTTGCTGAAGGCTTATTTTGAGAAGCACTTAATATTCCCCATTCACAACTCAAGCACATACTGTTAGTTAGCCAGAATCATCTACCACTACAGATATGTATGCTTACCTCCCCCCTATTTCTTCAATCTAAGACATAAGAGCAAGCTTTGTTTATAATTCAATATTTCTTGCGGTCATTGCAACACCAAGTTGCTCTGTACTTGCTTGAATGGTGCTTGGTACTTTTCCTTGGAATTTGTTTGTTATATATATATATATATGTGTGTGCGCGTGGGAGAGAGACATGATACCTCGTTTCTCATTGGTCATTTCTATCTCCTCTTAGCCAACGCATTGTTTCACGTGCTACAATGAACGGCATCTAACAGTATTGTTTGCTCTTTCAACAACACTATTTGCATGAATTTCCCCCCCCCCCCCCCCCCCCCCCCCCCCAACCCTCCATCCCACGCATACGTATGCTTGCGTGGGGAGACATGAAGTCTCTCTCTCTCCCATTGCCCCTTCCCCGAACCATACCTTATCACCCATTGATCATTTCCATACCCTTCCAATCATTATCAGCATTACCCACAACCCCACGTAGAACTACCCACACGTAACTACTACCATCACCATCCATTTAAGTAGTCTTTTTTTTTTATTTATTTATCTATTATCTTTTTTTTTCCTTTTTTATTTTTTTTCCTATTATTATTTTTCCTTTTTCTTTTTTTCTCATTTATTTTCTATTTATCATTTTTTTTATTGGCCCCACTAAGCGCTATTATCAATCCACCATATCACTACCGTCACTAATATATCATAATATTCTACAAAACAAGCTACAAACCCCATTGTTTTCACACCACCACCCTCCCCCCCCCCCCCTCCCCTCCTCACTATTTCCTCTCCCATGATCCCCTCCTAGGTGGCCTCGTTTCCGTCCGGCGGCCAATTTAATCGTGTGCCGAATATGAGAAGATAACTGGTTTCTCGTTCTTCGTTTTCACTGTCCTAAATGCTCTTTGTTTTTGCCTGAAGAAGACCCAAGAGGTCGAAATGCATTGTCTTGTCCTGTACTTTGTTTGTCTTTGTCCTTGGGCGGTAACTAACCCCCTCTCTTTCTAATTTTTCCCCAGAAAGTGCTGAAACTGGCATTTGCATCTTTTGTTTGGTTGCGTGTTTTTACTCCAGATTGTCAGGCACATGGAAAGAAAGTTTCAAGCGCCTGTGTAGTTGTAAGGTTAAGCGCGAGCGAAGGGAGTTAATGTGTGAAAAGGGAAACGGCGTAGGATTGTCGTTCTTACAGGGCAGGTCACTTCCTTTGTTTTAAATGTGAGCTGTGTTAAGAAAAATTGGGTAAAAAGCTAAACACACTGGAAGTGAGTGTGGAGAGAAATTCGAGCAACAGCGCTGATATAATGGAAAAGAGGCCGCCGACTGTCAGACCCATTTAATACAGACATGAGTCTGTAACATGCTAACGCATGTATTTTGCTAGGAGTGATTCTGACAGAGTAAGCATTTGATACAACTTTAAGGAGCTATGAAAGTTCCAGTCTTTGTTTTTATCGTAAAATTGGGAATCGAAATTATTTTGTAAAAGTGTTTTATGTTGATTGCTGCTAACTGTGTGCAGTATAGTCATCATAGCTTATTTTGTTTTCTAGCTACGCCGTTATGGTAGCGGTAGTGAAGTAGACGAGGCTGTGACTGGAGAGAGAGTCGGGTGAGCTACGGGAGCCATACCCCCCCCCCCCCCCCCCCCCCCCCTCCCCCCCAGAGAAAGATGTCGGAAGGAACAGCCAGAGACAGCCAGAGATAGTTGGTATGCTGTCCAAACGTGTAGAGGCGAAGTCGGAGATCGCCATAGAGTTATGCTCTTGAGGAAACCCAGCGAAAAGGGTAGGTGGAAACATATGTATGATGTCCACATAGACGTTCGTGACTGAATGAAGAGGAATGAAGGTACCGATATTTGTGATGAACTGACCCCAGGAGGGAATATAAAGCGAACTATGACCTGTGAACAGACGGAATAATAAACCCCACCAGTGCTGTGTATCAAAATGGGAGAAGAGGAGGTACTGGGGGAAATCAACTTTTAAAACCTGGTATTTAGTGCCTTGCGATTTGTATGGAGTCGGATGCCTGTTGTGTAATGGAGTATTGGCTGTATTCATGCATGCATGTGTGAAATATTTGTGCGTGAATCAGCAGCCTGACACAGACAGAAGTTCTAAATATTAAGTATGCAAGACTTTTTAACAACGCATTTTCAGTTACACATGTGCACGACATATTATTCACAATTGCAGCATGCTGGTACGACTAGCAATTAAACACCTATACATCCATTATACGGTTGGTGCTGACAGAAAGTTTACACACACACACACACACACACACACACACACACACACACACACACACACACACACACACACGCACACACACACACACAATTCACACACACACACACACACACAATTCACACACAAAATTCACACATCACTCTCTCTCTCTCTCTCTCTCTCTCTCTCTCTCTCTCTCTCTCTCTCACTCTTTTCTCTCTCTCTCACACACACACTCTCTTTCTCTCCCTCACACACACACACACACACACACACACACACACACACACACACACACACACACGTGCGTGCGCACACACACACAAGGAAATTTACATCACCGAGAGAGAGGGAAGAGAAGGAGAAAAGGGGAGTGGGAGTGAAGGGGGGGGGGGGGGGGGGAGGACGTGAGGAAAGGAGCAACAATACTGAATTAAATTAAGACAAACAGAACCGCTGTGCTGCTGTATTCATTTCATCATACACATGAAATCAGGAGCGGGATTGACACATATTATCTACACACCCATGTAGGCATCTTCACATATACAGGCCAGATACACACTCTCATCTCACAAAGCGACACTGTGCACACAGTATACTGTAAAATTGAACATCGTGTAGCCAAAGTAAATACTCTCTGGTCCACCGAGGCAAACGACAGATGTGCCCCAAATATCGCGAATTGGTTCTTGTTGTCACAGTTAGACTTTTTCCGTTCTCACCTGTTCAGTTATTTTGGTTAGTTTTTATTTCATTTTGTTTTATTTTTCTTTTATTTCATTTTTTTTAATCTTATTTCATTTCATTTTATTTCATTTCATTTCACTTTATTTTATTTGATTTTACCTTAGTTTATCTTACTTTTCATCATTTCATTTTATTTCATCTTATTTTCATTTAATTTCATTTTCTTTTCTTTTCTTGTAAATTTAACTCAGCCTTTAAACAAAAGTGGAGACTGATAGCTACAGTAGAAACTCTACAATAGAGCAAACCTTTGCTGGCTGAGTTCTCACACCTCTTCTGAAAGATAAGAGAGGGTAAATGTGTGAAACTCAACAAACCAGCCACTCAGCTACTTACCTACAGACCAAAGTTCTCTTTATCGCAGAACTGGGATCGTGGTCACGCTACAACCTGTGGCTAAACCACACACAGTGGCTACCCCAGAAACCAGGGCGATGCCAAATACTCCTCTCCGGGCCAGACAGGGTGAAGACACTCCACAGTCCAGCACTACAGCACCAGGTCTACAGGATCAGTCACCAGCCACATGAGAGAGATCAACCAATCTCTCTGATATAAGATGAGGCTGTTAATCCCCCTGGACCCAAATCCATCAGACCTTTACCCTCACTTTATGATGAAACAGTGAGAACATGTCTATGATTACCACTTTGGCTACTGCACTGGGTGCATGCAAGTGAAATGAATATGTACAGGAATATATATTCAGAGTAACATTGACATGCCCACTGTATACCAACTTAAGCTACTACATTGAGTGTAAGCAAGTAAAGTAGGAGTGAAGAAGGGCATTTAATTGTTGTGGTTCAATAAGAACTAAAATGAAGCTTATAGAGCAGACATGTATATACTTACGTAAGCAAGTAAAGTTGATGTGTGAAATTGCACCTAACTTGCGTCAGTTCTCTGTTGTTCAGTCAGTGTTGACTGTTTGAAACTTCTCTCTTCAATTCTGTCTCTCAGAGCTGCAGGTACTTTTACGAGTACAGGCCTAAGGAAACTTATCTCAGAGCCACTATCAAGTATTTAACAGTACCCAGAATAAATATAAATTTCTTTCGATGACTAGTACTGGAAAGTTGCTCCCTTCCACCACTGGCAAGAGAGAGGGTGGAGGTGAAATGTTAAGATATTCTCATCGAGAAATTATTCCAAGTCCTTCCCCTAAGGACCCCCACCTACCACTCATCCATCTCGTCACAGTGTCTCCACTCCACTCCCCCCCCTCCCCCCCCTCTTTCTCTATCTCTCGTTCTCCATTCCTCCCTCCCTCCCTCCTACACCCTCTTTCTCTAGTTACGTTATTTTAAACTGCTACGTGTTCATTGTTGTATATGAGTTGATGTGCACTTCTTGTGCCATGTTTTCTTTCATACCTTTCCCTTGTTTGAGGGCTGGATGAAAGAAAAAGCCACTGTGCTTATTCCTTTCCCTCAGTAAACAACATTTCGTTCATTCGTTCGTCCATTTGTTTGTTGTTGTTTTTTGTTCAGCATACTTCCAGCATTTTCGATCTTTCTTTTCTTTTTTTTTTTCTCTTGTTTTTATTCTCTCCCCTCCTTTCCCCCTTCTTCTTTCCTTTTCGTACTTTTTATTCTTTGTTGTTTCTTTGTTTTAGCCTGAGTTTTATTTTTTTTTCTCAAGCTCTTTAGATGCCTACCGTATTGCTCATATATAAAAAAATAATAATGATAAGTATGACCATCATAGGCCTAACAACAAAAGAAATGATAATGAGTATAGAAACAATTATGATAACAACAACAACAACAATAATATTAATAGCAATAATAATAATAATAATAATAAATAATAAATAAAGAAGGTTTTTTTCACCATTTGTTTTTGTCTTCATTCTTTCGACCCTTTTCTCAATCCCTTCTTTCCTTCTTATTTTCACCTCATTTTTGTTCCAGCATCAGCAGCAGAACAGGCACCACAGACTGACAAAAACAAACTAACACATTTATTTCCTTTTTAATTTTCGCTCTGGCACTGTCGACAGTGAACGGCTACCTTCAAGATAAGATTTAGGACACAGCGTGTCAATGTAGCGCTCATTCACTGTGCTGTTTTTCATCTGTTGGGTGATCTGCCGTGTGTTTGTCGGCAGGGCCTACCAATTTTGTGAAGTCGCGTGGAGTATGGCGTTGCGAAAGGTGAAAGGTCATCCGTCGGTCTTTCCCAGTTGGTCCACAACGCGCACGGCATGTGGGGAGATCAGTGATTGTCGGTTTTTTTTGTTTTCATTGTCTTGGATGCTATTTGTTTTGCCTGAAGAAGACCGAAGAGATCGGACCGCGTCGTGTTTGTCTCGTAATTTGTTTGTTGTTGAGTTTTTGTTTCTTTCTTTGTTTCTTTTTTCTTTTTTTTTTTTTTCTCTCAAGGGCAAACGCTTTCATTTACTTGTAAAGAAATTTTACAAATGGAAACCATGAAAAGAGAACAACGACAAAAAACAACAAAAATAACAGTGGATCTTATCTTACATCAACAAATTACAAAGCTGCAATACAAGCTTACAAATTGAAATTCAAATCCTATCTAACATGTACGTATTACAAAACAAGCACAACATTGTGTCCACACTGTCAGTGTCACACATTAACCTTACTATTTTTGTGCGTTGTCCCTTTTTTTCAAAATGAATAAATCAGAGAGAGAGAGAGAGAGAGAGAGAGAGAGAGAGAGACACAGAGAGAGAGAGACAGACAAACAGACAGACAGACAGAGACGCTTACACACACACACACACACACACACACACACACACAGAGGGAGAGACAGACAGACAGACAGACAGACAGAGACGGTACAGAGAGAGAGAGAGAGAGAGAGAGAGAGAGAGAGAGAGAGAGAATCAGAGAGAGAGAGAAGGAAAACACCCACAACCCTAGATTCCTAAAATGTTCTATACAGAAGCATAGGACTCGACATCAACAGCACAAACAAATTACTTATCCAGAAACGAGGGTTGTATTTTAGCTGCCACGCCAGGCTTTGCTCAGGACTACACGTGCGCGCGCGAGCACGCGCACTCAAATCTTAGTTTTCAATAAAAAAAAAAGAAATTCATATTGTGCCATTTGTTTGCAAAACCAACATAGTTCATATTCATTTTTGCCATGCATTTTTCTACTTGGATTTTGGTTTTTAGGTATTTCCTGAAGACAGGAAACAAAAGAGGCACCTTTTCAGCTCTGGATTTATATACAAAGAAATTGCAGGGATAATAATGTAATCGAATATGTTTCTTTCTTTTTTTTTTTTTTGTTTTTGTCCGGGCGGCGACATAGTAATTTTTCTTTTAAACAGAATGCCAGGAGAAGACCAAAGAGGTCGAAACGCATGGTGTTTCTCTTGTAATTTGTTGTTTGTTTGTTTGTATTTTTTCATCTGGCGGCATAGTAATTTTTCTTTAAAACAGAAAAATTGATCGTGAGACTGAAATGGAGAGATGGTGGATGGCATAGCGCACGGCCTTCATCTTTGCTCTGATTGGCTTAACATCACTTTCGTGTGTGTGAGTGCCTTACCTGATGTCACACTGAGCACAAATGCATGCACGCTCTCAGCTCAGCATTCACTCCGTGCACACGCACGCAGTCTCTCCAAACAACCAGAAGGCGCACTACAATAACTCTTCTTCTCCCCCTCCTCTCCGGGGAATAATTTACTAAACGGTAATCAACTTTTCCAGCATATACAACACGTTTGTTTTCCAATAGTAATCTTCTGTTCCTCCACTCCAGTGGAGGTACAAACATTCCACAGACCTGCTAGCAGGGACCAAATTTCATCACATTATACACAGCAATTTACAAGAACATCTTTTACCGGTTTCTCCTCCTCAATGGAGAAACAATTCATAAACTTTCCAAAGAAGAATCAAAGATGGCTTAAAATACAGGAACAATATTTGAGTTCCAACCCAGGGGGACAATCAAAAATCATAGTGGGTCAACATGACAAACGCTTTCAAAGTTCTCTCACGACTGCCGCAGTCGTTGTCCTATCAGGTCAGTGTCCCCAAGCCATCTCCTTCCTATACCTTATTTTTCCTTCCTGCGCTCTTCCTGAGTACATATTCAGTGAGTACTCATCTAACTCTACGCATTACCAGCCCTTGGTTACTTGACCAGTGGACAACGTCCAACCATTTTCCTAAGCAATTCAACCAATCATCACCCCACGTCTATAGCCACCAGCGACACCGATCACACTGGTCAGGCCACGTAAATTGTCCTTTCTTTTACCTTTCCTTTTCCCTACCTAGGGAAATGCTTTATATCAAATAAGGGCGTAAGCGACGGAACGTCACATGCCGCCATGTGAGGCTACGTCACATGACACCTGAACCGTTGAACGTGTTGAACTCCTCGAAGGGGGTGAGTGTTCGCTCCAACGCTTGCTTACCTGTGGTCACAGGTGTTGAGTGTCAAAAAAAGAGAGCGAGCCCGTTTGCGCGAGACTTTTTTGCTTTTTTTTTAATTTCCTAAACATTTTCTGTATTAATAAAAAAAAATTTCAGAGCTTACAAATGCGCTGAAAGAGGACAGTGCGCTGGAGATTTCAATACTGCATTGGCATATTTGTCAGTCATACACATAATATGTATAAAATTTTAACTTGACAACAAGGGAAATAGGAACATCAATATTAATAACAATACCACTACTATTACTACTATCACCACCACCACCACCACCCAGCAAGTCTTGCACAGAAAAAAAAAAAAAACCCTGTGTATTCATTCAAATAGAAACAATCGAATGAAATGTAAGGCAATGCACATATAAACAAGCCAGTTAGATATAATGTCTATTGTGTCCAGTTAGATATGACTGTCTATTTCTTTCAACAAAAACTGCATACGCATCCCATCCCATTTTCCAGGCTCTCACATTTCACATCTAGTTGCAAAGGGAGACGACTGCAGGCGGAAATCTAAACAAATCTTAAATAAATGTTAGTGAACCACCCAGAGAAACGTGGACAAACGAGTCACAAGACAAAACACAACGCGTTTCGACCTCTTAGGTCTTCTTCAGGTAAGACAAATGAACAGAACAACGAAAATTCACTTAGCTTTGATCGCTTCAGAGTTCAGCGCAAGGAAGAAGGTGTTGACTCGTTTGTCCACGTTTCTCTGGGTGGTTTGCTAACATTTATTTCAGATCTCACACTTCAGCTCAGGGAAAGTACGATTATTCCACAAAGTGAAAAAGACTCGAATGAAATGGCAGGGAAAAAAAAAAAAAAAATAGCGGAACGCACAAATAGTGAAACAATGGGCAGATAAAGTTTAAATTCGCATTCGGTTTGCGCATGACTTGCCTAGTTTGACAGAGGCTCAAAGCCAAGAACACAAGAATGGATATAGAAGGCATGTATACTCTCAGTGTCACAAGAGCTGGGGATGCGTCAGTGTGTCCTCTAGGGGAAAGACTTGAAATATTTTCTCTTTGAGAATTATGTTAAAATTTCACCCCCACCCTCTCTCTAACTAGTGGTGGAAGGAGTAATGTTTCCGGTACTAGTCATCAAAAGAAATGTTTATTTTCCCAGGTACTGTTAAAATACTCAATAGTGGCTCAGGGAGAAGTTTCCTTAGGCTTGTGCTCTTTTAAAAGTACTTGTGGCTCCGAGAGACAGAATTAGACAGAAGTTCAAACTTTCAATACTGACTGAACAACAAAGAACTGACACACTTTAAGTGTACTGTCACATGTCAACTTTACTTGCTTACACATGGGTAAGTAGTTAAAGTTAATTTACAACAGACATGTCTATTTTTTTTTGGCACTTTAACACATCAACTTCACTTGCTTACACCTGGGAAAGTAGCTGAGTTAGTCACAATGGACTGGTCTGTCCTATAGGCTGATGTTTTGTTCTCAAAGTTTCATAATTAAGTGAGGGAAAGTTTTTAATGAGTTGAGTTTGAACCAGTCCTTTTGGAGTAACGGGACTTAACTAAAGTCGGAGAGGATAGTTGGTCTCTTTCTTGTGGTGGGTGACTGATCCTGCTGTGTAGACCGGTTGCTGTAAAGCTGGGCTGTGGTGTGTCTTCACAACCCGTCTTACCCAGGGTGTTAGTGTAGCCATGGTATGTAAGCACTATTATCAATCCACCATATCACTACCGTCACTAATATATCATACTGTTCTACAAAAGAAAAGATACAAACCCCACTGTTTCAAACCCCCACCTTTGCCCCTCTCTCCCCCCTTCACTATTTCCTCTCCCATGATCCCCTCCTGGGTGGCTTGTTTCCGTCCGGTGGTCATTTTGGTCATGCGATGAATATGAGAAGATAAATGATTTCTCATTCTTTGTTTTCACTGCCCTAAATGTTATTTGTTTTTGACTGAAGAAGACCCAATAGGTCGAAATGCATTGTGTCTTGTCCTATACTTTGTCAATATCCTTAGTGGTAACTAGGGCGGCTCATGCTGTAGTAAGAGAGGGGGTGGAGGGAGAGGGGTAGAGGTGTGGAAGAGACGGGCAATATTATTACAACGCAATGTAAATTTTGTGCTGTGTCACATTAGGGAATGGGGGGGAGTGGGGGAGGGTTGAAAGGGGAGAGTGGGCATAAATTTGAATAGATTTGTTTGCCGTGTGTGTGACACAGGAGAGAGAAAGGGGGTGGATGGCACTTGTGTTTTGTACAATTTGTACACAAGGTGGCAGCTTGGGACCGATCGGATGGACTTGTCAGGTGACTCGTCACAGTCAGAAACGTCGAAATTACAGTACCCGTATCCTCCCCTTTCTCTCTCCTCCCCCCCCCCCCCCCCCCCCCCCCACCTTTTTTTTGTATTTTACAAACCGGCTGAGCCATAATTATAGTTGTGTGTGTGTGTGTGTGTGTGTGTGTGTGTGTGTGTGTGTGTGTGTGTGTGAGGTGTACACGTATATGTGTATATATGTGCATGCATGTGTGGCCATGGGCCCATGTGTGTGTGCCAGTGTATGCCTCGTGCGTGTGCCTCTTGTGTGTGTGTGTGTGTGTGTGTGTGTGTGTGTGTGTGTGTGTGTGTGTGTGTGTGTGTGTGTATACGTG
>JADBJO010000488.1:250000-262500 GCA_016801955.1 Conus betulinus
ACACACACACACACACACACACACACACACACACCTTAAGACTGACTCGACCACCACTCAATCAAATGATGACATTGTATTTTACCGATCTCTTCAACTTCTTCAAAAAAAAAAAAAAAAAAAAAAAAAAAAAAAAAGACTGACTCGACCATCCACTCAAATGAATGATGTCATTGTATTTTACTGATCTCTTCCACATGCGATGAATGATAATATTCATTCAGATATCTCTTATAATGTATTATCTTAAACTTCACTATCCTTCATCTGCCTAATTTTCAATGCTTCCGCGATGAATTTCGCAACTGATTTAATTACAAGTTCATCATCTGATGATAACGCGCCAGCGACATTTTGTCTTTTCGCTATATCTAGCTGGAAAAATGAACAATTTGTCCGCACTTCATTATAAGCTGTACAGTGGAACAGAAAGTGTTCTTCGTCATCAATAATATGTCTACATGCAGGACAAGGAGATTCTGTGGATGTTTCACATTCAAACCATCTTTTGTTCGCATTAAAACCTAAAGTTCTCAACCTAAATCTTGCGTAATTTATTCTGTGCCATCTATCTGTTATGACACTGAGAGAAACTTTTCAGGATGGAAACACATTCTTAAATGAGAAAAACCAGCGATATTTTTCTTTACTTTCCATATCTGAGTGCCAATTCTGTTTAAAAGAACAAATAAGCCTGTCTTTAAATTCCGCAATGAACTGTTGCTCATTTCCTACTTCCTGGGTCATCCACACTATTCCAAAACCCTGTTCTGAAAGGACTTTCTTTACTTTATAAGCCCAGTTTTCTTTACCTTTTTCCATTTCTAAAAGCATCATATCATAGGCTTGCCTGCTGAAACAGGACTGGGGTAGCTTCAAGATCTTCAACCAGTACTTAATACATTTCACAAATGTACTTATATACAACGGGTATCTGCCCATTTCTCCATATAAAACGGTGTTGGATGAATGAATAGGTACTTGAAGGAAACGCTTCATAGCATACGTATGTACTTTTTCCATCTGCAAATTTTCATGTAAGCCCCAAATTTCAGCTGCATAAAGTAAGAAGAGGTTTTATCTGTGTATCAAACATTTTCCAAAATATACCACAGTCTGTACAATTCAGTTTTCTCAGGGATTTCAGAATTTCAATAGTACCTTTTTTCCCTTTCATCAGAGATTCTTCCCATGCGTAACGGAAAGTTAATTTTGTTGAAAATATCATTCCAAGATATTTATATGAATTAACTACTTGAACATCTGCATTTCCATAAGACCATTTTTCATACACTGATAGGTGACCACCCATTCTAAAGACCACTATATTCGTCTTATCCAAGTTAACTGATAATCCTAAGCGGTCTGCTTCTTCTTTCAATACATTTAGTTGGTTTTGCAAACCTACAACTGTTCCGGACAGGAGAACCACATCATCAGCATACAGTAGTAAAACTAATTCAACTGCTTCAGGTATCATCCGGATACCATGTCTTCCTTTGCGGGACAATTCCACCGCCAGTTCGTTTATGAAAAAAGAAAACAACTGTGGACTTAACAAGCATCCTTGTTTTACTCCATTTGGACAATCAAAATACTCGGAATACTCACTCTTCACACGCACACATGCAAGCACTGAGTTGTAGACCCCTCTAATAGCCATGTATAATTTACTATAACACATTCATTTTTACGGAGTACATTCCACACAGCATTCCGATTTACCGAGTCAAAGGCTTTCTTGAAATCTACAAATGCAATGTACAGCTTCGATTTGCAGAGAAGATGTTTCTGAATCAAAGAATATAGTGTAAATATATGGTCTATGGTGCTGTAACTGGTTCTAAAACCTGCTTGTACTTCCACTATTTTTTCTTCAGTTTCAGCCCATTCAGTTAATCTTGCATTTAGCATGTAAGTGTAGATTTTACTTAAAACGCTGGTAAGTGATACTCCACGATAGTTGTCGCGATTGTTCACGTCTCCTTTGTTTTTTGTAATTGGTACAATTATAGATTTAGCCATTCTGATGGAAAGATACCATTATCAAAAAGTTGAGTGAATAAATGAACAAGAGAGAGAGAGAGAGAGAGAGAGAGAGAGAGAGAGAGAGAGAGAGAGAGAGAGAGAGAGAGAGAGAGAGAGACAGAGACAGACAGACAGACAGACAGACAGACAGACAGATGGGGAAGAGGAACGGATGTCTACGTAGTACCCCCACACTATCCACTACATCCAACAGGATGGCTCTTATGGTTCTTGGGCAGACGGTCAAGGTCAGACGACTCATAATAACTAAGTTGAGAGGCTGACGTGCGCCAGCCCGTCCTTGACCCCACTACCTGGCACCGTGCTGTGTGCCCTGCCCTCCTTGCCAGAAACGGCGCCACTTCCGAAAACACAGTTCCCCAGTTCAGGCGTGAGTTTTTGAACGCGGGTATTGTGGAGTTCGTAATCATTGCACATAATCGTTCATTGATTATGGACAATGATTACGAACTCCAATGATTATGTGCGGAACCTGGTCACCAATCTAGTTGGGCCCCCCACGAACCACTTCTGGGAACCGTCAAACGACGGAAGATGGCATGGTTTGGCCACGTCATTCGTCACAACACCCTCTCCCAAACCATCCTTCAAGGTACCGTTGAAGGAGGGCGCAGACGAGGACGGCAGAGAAAGAGCTGGTCCGACAATATAAAGGACTGGACCAAATGACCATGCCAGATCTCCTCACGACAGCTACCAACAGAAGAGCCTGGGGGGAGAAACGGCGGCTGCCTCATCATGACCCCAGCGGTCAGGGGAATGACTGACTGACTGACTGATTGATTTGGGAGTTGGACACTGACAGCTGTACAGCAGTCTTGTGAAAAGAAGGAAAATGAGATGCTATGGTATGTATCATGATCACCAGGACTGACCCCCCCCCCCCCCCCCCCCCCCCCCAAATAAAAAAAAAAAAAAAAAAGTTCTACAAGGAACAGCGCGAGGAGGCAGAGGGAGAGGTAGACCGAGAAAGTGATGGGAAGACAACGTCAATGCATGGGCTGGCCTCACACTCAGCAACTGCCCTAAGAACGTCTGCGAAATGGGAGGAGGAGTGAAGGAAGCTGGTTGCGAAGTCTTTTGTGGCACCTCAAACGGTCCTCAAGACTCAGGTGATAGGTGATAGGAGACTTCCAGAAATGGGGGGGTTGTACTGGAAACCAGAGCGCGCGCGCGTACACACACACACACACACACACACACACACACACACACACACACACACACACACACACAACACTTGTCTAATATCACGAATAGTGGATAGACGTTAAATGAAAGACACACACACACACACACACACACAAAGTTGGAGTGAGGGAAGAATTAAGTGTGAAGAGGGAGGCGGAGGAGCAATATGCCAAGCGATGGAATGGGGATGAGGGGAGTAGGTTGTGGAGTGGGGGGGGGAGGAGGGGGTGGAGGTGTAACTGACTCACCCGTGAACTTGGGCGCGGTCTCAGAAGTGGATACGCTGCAGTCAACCGCGGCACTGGGGTTGCAGCCGGCCAACAATATCAGCAGCAGCAGAGGCAGCAGCAGCAGCAGCAAACGGCCGCGCCACCTCCATGTTTTGGGCCGTGTCCTTTCTCGTCACCCACAGGTCAGCTATGACGGGCCGCCAGCTGATCCTGGTGCTGGGGCAAACAGGGCAAATTGTGGACGTCACACACACCGGCGGTTAGCTTTCCCTACTGTTGGGGCGAATAAGGCAAATTGTGGACGTCACACTCGCTGGTAGTAAGCTGCCCCTACTGTTGGGGTGAATAAGACAAATTGTGGACGTCACACACACCGGCAGTTAGCTGTCCCTACTGTTGGGGTGAATAAGGCAAATTGTGGACGTCATAAACACTGGTAGTTAGCTGCCCCTACTGTTGGGGTGAATAAGGCAAATTGTGGACGTCATAAACACTGGTAGTTAGCTGCCCCTACTTTGGGGTGAATAAGGCAAATTGTGGACGTCATAAACACTGGTAGTTAGCTGCCCCTACTTTTGGGGTGAATAAGGCAAATTGTGTGGACGTCATAAACACTGGTAGTTAGCTGCCCCTACTGTTGGGGTGAATAAGGCAAATTGTGGACGTCATAAACACTGGTAGTTAGCTGCCCCTACTGTTGGGGTGAATAAGGCAAATTGTGGACGTCATAAACACTGGTAGTTAGCTGCCCCTACTGTTGGGGGGTGAATAAGGCAAATTGTGGACGTCACACTCACCGGTAGTCAGCTGCCCCTACTTCTGGGGTGAATAAGGCAAATTGTGGACGTCACACACACCGGCAGTTAGCTGCCCCTACTGTTGGGCGAACAAGTCAAATTGTTGTCACAGCATACAACTTCAACACATGGCTCAGTATACATCATCAAAACTTGCCAGATATAACATCGACTGTGTCATAGTACAGATCAACACTTGGCACAGTACACACTAACACGTGACACAGGATACAACATCAGGACTTGTCACAGGATGTAACTTCGAATGTGTCACAGTTTAAATCAACACTCAGCACTAACACTTGTCACAGTATATACCATCATGGTGTGTCACAGTATAATCAACACTTGACACGGTAAATAGCCTTAACGTCTGTTGCAGTGTACAAATATGTTTGTTATCATGTTTATAACAGTATTAAAAATGAGTGTGTCGCAGATTGACAACAGCTTCTTCATCATTTTGTCTTGATTCAAAAAGTTGCTTTATGTGACCCCCCCCTCCGCCTCCCCCCCCCCCTCTCTCTCTCTCTCTCTCTCTCTCTACGTCTGTCTGTCTCTCTCTCTGTGTGACACATTAGGACTTGCCTGTTATATCGTCCCCCCCCTCTCTCTCTCTCTCTCCCTCTCTATGACACATAGTACTTATCTATTATTCTCGTCCCTTCCTTCTCTCTCTCTCTCTCTCTGTCTGTCTGTCTCTCTCTCTCTCTTCCCTCCTCCCACTCTCTCTATGACACATAGTACTTACCAATTATTCTCGTCCCTTCCTTCTCTCTCTCTCTCTCTCTCTCTCTCTCTCTCTCTCTCTCTCTCTCTCTCTCTCCCCCCCCCCCCACTCTCTCTATGACACATAGTACTTATCTATTATTCTCGTCCCTTCCTTCTCTCTCTCTCTCTCTCTCTTTCTCTGTATGGGGTGTTTACATGTGTAAGGGTTGTGCGCGCGAGCGCGCGCGTTTGTGTGTGTGCGCGCGCGCGCGTGCGCGCGTGTGTGTGTGCACACGCGTGAGTGCGTGCGTGCGTGCGCGCGCGCGCGCGTGTTAAGCGTACGTACGTGTGTGCGTGCGTATGTGCGTGCGTACGTGGTGGTGGTGGTGGTGGTGGTGGTGTGTGTGTGTGTGTGTGTGTGTGTGTGTGTCTATGTGTGTGTGTGTACATGCGTGCGCGTGCGCCTGCCGGTATATGTGTGCGTTTCTGTGTGTGCGTGCGTGCGAGAGAAAAAAAAAAAAACATGCGGTTGCAAAAGCCACGGTGTCCTAGTGTGCGAACAGCATTTGCGCGTAGCCTGTGTGTGTTCTGGCGAGATGAATTCATGGCCACCTGTTCCGCGGATTAATTTCCAAGTCAGAGCGGAAAGAGTGTGTAAGCTGCCACTGTGTGTATGCACGTGCAACCCTCTGAGCTCGACTGAAATGTTGAAACAGTGTTGGCTGGGACGAGAAGAGGGAGGTGGAGAGGAGGCGGTGGCGGCTGGGTATGACCAGGAGAGGGGAGGGAAAAGGGGATGGGAGGGGGGGTGGGGGAGTCAGTGACTCATGGTGACCGTGTGCAACCAGCGTTTTTTTTCTCAGTCGTGCATTTCACTTTTCATGGACCTCAAATTTAAAACAAAACAAAACAAAACAAATCAAGCAAACGATAATGAAAAACAAAACACCCCCGTTCCCAAGAAAAAAAGGAGAAGAAAAAAGAAACCACCCATCCACCCAACCAAACACACTCTTCATCTGTCTCTCCATCACAAATGAAACCCCATTGTTTGTTTACAGGTTGCGATTAGGTATCATGAGAACTACCATATGGATCATTTTGCATACCAACCATATGCCGTTACTGTTCTTTCATTTTATTTATTCATTTATTCATTTACTTTTGCCGTCCCACCTCAGTGGCCGCGCATTCCGACGCCCCCACCCCCACCCCGCGTCCACTGCCACAGCCCGGCCCGTCTTGCCGCAGCCCCGGCACCGGCAATCCACAGTAAGCACTGTCAAGTCGTCAAGAGGCAACCCACTGGAGGAGACACTGCACTACTACCGAATAACTTGGGTGGTGTTAGTGGCGCCTGTTCTGATCTGTCGTACGTGTGACACCGCCTACTAAGCCCCCCTCCCCCCCTCCCACCCCTACCCCCTTACTGACGACAATGACTGCTTCATCGCAGAACCGGCGTGAGTGAGCTCTCCCTCCGGTGGGCGCCACCGTGTCCGTCCAACGACAGCCCCCCCATGGATTTGCCAGTACCAGGGTCGTTACTGTTCTTGGTTTGTAGGTAAAAAAAATAATGGTTGAACGTAAGGAACAAAGGCCATATTTCTGATCTCGTACACTTTTACACAACAAGGTACCTCACAGCACCGGGCATCAGATGCACTAATCCTATGACCCAATGGATACGTGCGTCAAGGCACTCGGCAGCACCTGCGCATCCTATAAAGATCTACTGACATTCGTTAGGAAATGAACACTCCCGTCTGCATGGCCACGAGACACAATCCCACAGTCCTTGCTTTAAAAAAAGTCTTCTGAGGGACTATTGAGGGATGAAAACGGTGGGGAAGATATAAAACACAACAACAACAACCTGACAATACTGAAGAATGGAGGAGGAAAACATTTGTGGGTCTATGTCTTGGCACTCCTCCGACACAACTGGAAGGACCTACCAGCCGCCGTGGCGAAGTGGTTAGCGTCAGAGACTCCCAGCTGTGGGTTTGATTCCCATCAGAAGCATTCATTTGGCCCAACCAGCTCCTACTCGGAGTTAAAGTTGTTAGAACTGGGACCACACAGTCGAGTTTGATCCACTTAAAAGAGACGTCTCTGTGAAAGTGTCGCTCAAAGTTCCTGACCGACAGCGCATGTGTCTGTATCACTCGGGCCTGGTTGACGCCGGGATATATCATTAAAGTAAGAGTAGAGCTCAGTCCTGTCATGGAGTCTTAGATCAGAATGGAAAATCTTCATCATCCTAATCCTCAGTGATCAAAATTTAAAAAAAAGAAAGAAAGAAACGGATGGACCTCGTAAACATTCGTCATTGTGTGGAACCCCGATGACCCCCCACCCCCACCCCTCCCGCCCGCCCTCACGGAATAAAGTGAGGTTAAAAAGAAAAGGAAGGGAATTCCTTGAAGGCAACATTAAAGTTGGTTGTAGTGAAGATGAACAAGAATTCACACGAAAATCAGGGTAGGGAACTGGTCGGGGCAGAAAAAAAGTTCCACAGGTAAATGGCTGTGATGGGATCAAGATGAATCCAATGTCTTCTCTTCCTGTATTCCAGGTGGCATACTGTTCCACCCCCACGCGCAATGATCTTTATGTAGACATGATCTTTACCAATGATCTTTATCAGAACCATGATCTTTATCAATGATTTTTATCAGCATACAGGATGCATGCTTCTTCTCCACGTGTCATCAGTACCATCGCCCTACCGAGCCTAATATTTCCGAACGATGGTGATGGGGGTTTACGTTATGTGCAAGTTCTTATGCACACAGAACCTCGACTTGAAGCCCTCATTCTCGAAGGACTTTGCAAAGAGCGGAGTCAGAACCAATGTTAACTCTGAGGGACCTCCCCCCCCCCCCCTCTCCTTTTACACTCTCCTCCCCCCCCCCCTCCCCCCCCTCCCGTCCTGGGCGGTTTTGCGGATATTAGAAACAGCAACAACAGCATCACCGGGATCAAAAAAAAAAAAAAAAATTAAAAAAAAAAAAAAATCCGAGACTCTACCATGGAGCTATTCTGTCCCCACCTTCCCCATCCCCTTTCCCGTCCCCACACGGAGTCATCATAGGTTTTTCAATCTTTTGTTTTTTCTTCATCTGTTTGTTGTACATGTATTGACATACGAGATCGCACACGCAGACTTCCTGTCGATTCTCTCCCCTACGGCGCTTTTATTCCTGTTGCGACGGCAACGAGCGACGCACTGTTTCAGTGCACGCTGTGTTTCGGACTTAGTTCGATCAAGGAGGTATCACTGTGTATGGTGTAGTCCATAGACGCTACACCACATCTGCTGAGCCACCGGATCATAGAAGAGAGGCGGGAAGAGGGTTTCGCGGAGAAAACTTTGCAGACTGATGTAGGCATTAACCCAAGAAGCTGGTTAGATCTATGGCGTTTGGCTAACATGATCTGCTTAATTTCTATACGTGTGTGTGTGTGTGTGTGTGTGTGTGTGTGTGTGTGTGTGTGTGTGTGTGGTGTTTGTGTGTTGTGTGTGTGTGTGTATGCATGCGTGCGTACGTGTGTGTGTGTGTGTGGTGTGTGTGTGTGTGTGTGTGTGTGTGTGTGTGTGTGTGTGTGTGTGTGTGTGAGTGAGTGAGTGAGTGAATGAGTGAGCGTGTGTGTGTGTGTGTGTGTGCGTGCGTGCGTGCGTGCGTGCGTGCGTGCGTGCGTGCGTGCGTGCGTGCGTGTGTGTGTGTGTGTGTGTGTGTGTGTGTGTGTGTGTGTGTGTGTGTGTGTGTGTGTGTGTGTGTGTGTGTGTGTGTGTGTGTGTGTGTGTGTGTGTGTGTGTGTGTGTGTGTGTGTGTGTGTGTGTGTGTGCACGCGCGCATGTGTATGTGCGTGCGTGCGTGTCTGTGTGGGTACATGCGCACGTGCGCGCGCGCGCGCGCGCGCGCGTGTGTGTGTGTGTGTGTGTGTGTGTGTGTGTGGCATGCACGCACGAGCGCGCGTGTATATGCATAAACGTGCGTGCGCGCGCGCGCGCGCGCCCGTGTGTGTGTGTGTGTGTGTGTGTGTGTGCTCGCGCGCGCGCGCGCACGTGCGTGCTCGCCGTGTGTGTGTGTGTGTGTGTGTGTGTGTGTGTGTGTGTGTGTGTGTGCGTGAATGCGCGCCCGCGCGCTTGTTTGTGTGAGCGTGTGTGCGCGTGCACGCACGCGCATGTGTGCAGATACAAGTTGGCGAGCGCGTATGTGTGTGCGTGTGCATATACATGCATTTGTTTATGTGTCTGTGCCTATGCACTTGTTCATGCGTGCATGCTGCACGTGCGTATAGATGCTGGCACTGGCAGCAGCGGCTTGCAAAAGAGAAAAGTCCCACCAGGTGAAACGTCTGGAGACAAACTCTTCACGGAATCCGCTGGTAAAATATTCGTGCCTTCAGTTCTACACACACCAACGTTCAACGAAAGATGTTTGATGCTGAGCGGTTTATCGCAGGCATACACCATCCAGCCACCCCCTACTCTTCTAAAGGTAACAGTGGGTAAAAACAGGTATTACCTGTGTGCAGTTTGCTTAAAATCGTTTCCAGTCGAGGCAAAATTTCAAAAGTTAAATTCCAAACTGAGAGGTCCATCCCTCCGGCCAGGGGTATTTGACATATCTTTAGATTTCGGGTTTGAAGCTCGAACAGAAAAAAAAAAACCCAACGTTTTAGACAGTTCTTGGATATTCAAATTCCTGGCGAACTGGCCGGTGATCTCATTGTGTAATATGGAAGTGTGACCTGAAATCCAAAGGGGGATAATACTGTTACCACCGTGGTTGGGACGAATTAATATGGAAATGGTGACATTCCAAGAGTGCAGGAGAGAGAGTTCATGTTGCTGATGGCGAAAGTTTTGAGAGCAAAAAGGGACTTGGAGGAGTGCGGGTGTCGTTTAGGCGAGTCCCAGGTTTGATACATGATACAACTCAGGTTTTTAACATCTCATGTTTGCTACATCCCAGGTTTGATACATGATACATCTCAGGTTTCTTTTTTAACATCTCATGTTTGCTACATCCCAGGTTTGATACATGATACATCTCAGGGTTTTTTTTTAATATCTCATGTTTGCTACATCCCAGGTTTGATACATGATACATCTCAGGGTTTTTTTTTTTAATATCTCATGTTGCTACATCCCAGGTTTGATACATGATACATCTCAGGTTTTTTTTTAACATCTCATGTTTGATACATCCCAGGTTTGCTACATCCCTGGTTTAACACATCCTACGTTTGATATGTCCCTAGTTAAAAATATCCCAGGCCAGGATTCGTGCCATTTCTCCTCCCATACTTTTTCTTTTATCCCCGTCTACAACGAATTGCAATTTAAAACAATGATGGCAACAGCATTAACAACAAGAACAACCACAACATGACAAACAAGAAAAACAAAGGCAACAACAACAGCAAAAAAACAACAACAAGAAGAAGAAGAACAAAAACAACAAGAAGAAGAAGTACCAAATCAAAGAACCGACATGCAAAAAACCTAAGACAACCCTCTGACTCCCCCTACCCCCCGCGCGAGTGACAGAATTCGCAGGTAAGCACACAATCAACACACACACACACACACACACACACACACACACACACACACACACACACACACACACACACACTTAATCCCCTCTCTCCACAAAAAAAACAAACAAAACAAAACAAAACAAAACCCCTCTTCATGCCGACTTACTCGGGGTCTGGTCTTGGTGAAGGGAACAGGGTTGAGTGAATCGGTGAAATCACAGACGGAGCAACGGCCCCCGGCAGTACACTCACTTCACACTCCACACATCCAAAAACTCCACTTCACCACCACCAGCAACTGGGCACAGCCTCCTTGTATCGAAATGTGCAAGATTGAAGGCAGAGCGAGGTGGGCTGCACATGTTGACAAAGGCGGGCTGCTGCTGCTGCTGCTGTTGCACGACATCACACAGTGTCCTGTATAGCAGTTGGGAGATGAATGTATGGTGAAAATGCACCTTCAAAAGACTGTGTTTCTGTTTAGTTGTTTTCTGACGGGAGGGGGGGGAGGGGAGGGGGGGGGGGGGGATAAAATCAGAGGCATGAGTTATTTGTGTTGTGGCCTAACAAATATCTATACATCTATGAATCTATATCTATCCATCCATCCATTTATCCATCCATCCATCCATCTTTCTATCTATCTGTCTATCTATCTATCTATCTATCTATGTTTCTATCTGTCTATCTACCTTTCTATCTATCTACCTGTCTGTCTGTCTATCTCTCTATCAATCTGTCTGTCTCTACCTATCTCTCTGCCTACATACCTATCTATCTATCTGTATATGTGTCTGTCTGGCTATCTATCTGTCTATCTATCTATCTATCTGTATATCTGTCTGTCTGGCTATCTGTCTATCTATCTTTCTATCTGTCTGTCTCTCTGTCTATCTATCTACCTATCTGTATATTTATCTGTCTATCTATCTATCCTTCTATCTACCTATCTGTATATCTATCTATCTATCTGTTTGTCTATCTATCTGTTTGTCTGTCTAATTATTTTTCTATCCGTATATCTATCTACCTGTCTGTCTGTCTGTCTATCGATCTATCTATCTGTCTGTCTGTCTATCTATCTGTCTATCTATATATCTATCTCTCTGTCTGCCTGCCTGTCTATTTATCTATTTGTCTGTCTATCTATCTATCTCTCTGTCTGTCTGCCTATCTATCTATCTGTCTATCTCTCTCTTTCTCTCTCTCTCTGTGTCTGCCTATCTATTTATCTGTCTGTCTGTCTATCTGTCTATCTATCTGTCTGTCAATCTATCTATCTGTCTGTCTATTTATCTATCGGGGGGGGGGGGGGGGGGGGGGGGGGGGGGAACAGAGATTCAAAACCACCGGAATGGCAACACTTCATATGAGCCGGGGGAAAATCGCCACACTCACGCTAGGACCGAAGGGATTGGAACCCGCGATCTCTGACTGGGACCTCGGCGTTCTACCCACTGAAACACACAGACACACACAACAGATAGGTGTAACGTTTGTTTCTTTTTTTTTTGATACACTATACTAAACAGAGCAGTGATTTTTTTTTCCTAATATAAACATCTTGGTTGTGCATGGCAACGCACACACACACACACACACACACACACACACACACACACACACACACACACACACACACACACACACAGACACACGCGCGAATGTGTCCATGTTCATATTTTCGACCTAACCCTTGTTTTGCTGCGATGAGTATTCCTTCTGGTCATTCTTTTGAAAAGACAGACAGATAGATAGTCAGATAGATATACAGACAGACAGATAGATTGATTGATAGATAGATAGATAGATTGATAGATAGAAAGACAGACATCGAGACTGATGGATAGGTAGATAGATTGATAGACTAAAAGACGTGTATACTAGCACACACGCACACAAACACACACGCATACGCATACACACACACACACGCACGCACACACACATGCACGCGCGCGCGCGC
>JADBJO010000488.1:270000-282500 GCA_016801955.1 Conus betulinus
TATTTGTCAAACACTTAACACATCGTGTCAAGATGACACATTTCTGCCAGGTTTGAGAGTATACCTCTCTACACTCTACACTAGTTTTAGATCCCTTTCTGCTCCCTTTCTTGCCGGCGAATTCTGACAGCTTTTGCTCTCACCGATGGCAAAGGAGTTTACAGAATGCATGTAATCACGTAGTGTAGGCATACAAAAGAGAGAAAATACTTAAAAAAAAGTATAATATAATGATTGAGTTTCTAATTCAGCCTCTCTCTGTTTCAGATCGTCATTATCTTCGACAGAAAGAAGATGAATCTTTTGTTTAGGGACTGTAGTGTCGTAACAAAAACAAAACAAATTAATTATCGAACTTATCGTTGTACAGGACCTTACTCTCGTCTCTGTTGATATTGTTGGCGAACGTTCTTCATGTCTGAAAGCAGAACAGTACACACACCTAACGTCAACAAAAAAATCTTTTCAAATTTTGTTTTAAAATTATTTCCCCCCATGCACCAAAAGTAATCACAAAGTCTGACAAGTAGAAAAAAAAAGCTGCTGGACTTATTGACCGTGTCCTACACGATGGAAGTCATCAAAAGCCGCCGCCCAGACTTACAACCAGTCCCCTCGTTTTGTCTCTTGGAAATGTACTGTGGAAAACGATGCAGTGCAGACTACATAGACTGAACACGTTCGTCTTATTCATTCTTTACTGTTAAAGGGTGAGAAAGCTCCAGGGTGCGTGCTGTGACCTCATTATAGTGGAGACGTGTGACTTCGTGTCAGTGACTCAGACGAGCTGATGTAGAGAGCGTTCGTTATGTTTCTAAGGTAACTTCTCGGATATTATTCGCAAGCATTGAAGAGTTCTTCCGGCCACATCCGGCTGAGTCATTATCCTACTTCTCCCTTTCAAGTTAAAGACAGAGTGCGAATTGAACATTTCTTCACGTACTGGTTACTGTCCCCCCCCCCCCCCCCCCCCCTTTTTTTTTAACTCGTTAAAAGAAAGTGGGTAAAAACAGTATATGAAACATTAGGAACTGTGGTGAAAACTAACACAACAACACAGACTAACAACGGAGAACAATAACTAATGTTCTGGCTGTTTCATTCAATGAAATGAGTGAATGAATAACTCATAGATTTAGTTTTCTGTGCTTTCTTGATGAGCCTCCCAGAGCGAGTATGTGGCTGCGCTGGTGTGTGACTATTTGTGGACACAGTGATTGTGTTGAGGCTGATGACTGTGGTGACTGCCGCACAGAACTGCTGTCCCTGGGAAAGAAGGCTGCACTGCTCTGGCATCTTGGTGTTGGTGATGGTGGTGGTTCATCAGGAGAAGACACCAGGTGTGATCTGTTTCGACGTAGAGTGCTGTTCTGGGTCCTGACAATGTAGGAACGAGGATTTTCGTGTCTGGGTATGACTTCTCCTGGAATGGCCATGTCCTTGACAAACACGGTGTCGCCTTTTGTCAGTGGTGCAGCTTCTTTCGTTGCATGCCGTTTTTGTTGTAGTTCTGACACTGTTGTTCTTTCGTTGCATGCCGATTGTTGTAGTTTTGACGCTGTTGTTCTTTCGTTGTCTTCTCCTTGTCTTGTATTTTCTTCATGTTTGGCGCGTTTCTGGGGCAAGATTTGATGGGTTGATGGGAAGTTTGGTTTTCAGTTTTCTTCCCATGAGTAGCTTACTTGGGGAGTAGCCATTCTGTAGTGGAGTTGCCCTGTACATGAGTAGAGCTATGTAGAGGTCTTTGGATTTCCTCAGGAGCTTCTTAATGGTTTGTACTGTGCGTTCGGCTTCTCAGTTGCTTTGAGGATATCTGGGTGAGCTTGTGTGATGTGGGTAAAACCATATTCTGCAGCAAAGTTTCTGAACTCGAAACTCGAGCACTGTGGACCATTGTCTGAGATCACAACATCTGGAATGCCGTGAACTGCAAAGATGCTCTTGATCTTTGTGATGGTCTCTTTGCTGGAGTGTGTCTCAAGACAACGTATTTCAGACCATCTGGAAAAGTAGTCGACCACAACAATGTAGGTTTTTCCGTTGAGCTCAAAGAGATCCATCCCAAATTCGCGACCATGGTCTTTCTGGGAAAGATAACGGTAGTAGAAGGACCAAACTGAAGTCTGTGCGAGTGCTCGACATTTGGTAGTACCCAAATGACCTTCATGTAGTCGATTCAGGGTGTCTAGTCTCAACTCTCTGGGCATGACAATGCGATCATCGTACAAGAGGCGATCATTGACGATTGTGAAGTGTTGTCGATTGTTCCAGTGCTGTTTCAGTAATGGAGATTCTGGCATGAAGGTTGGTCAGCCTGTTCTACAGTACTCACTGACTTGGGCTGTTTCAGCATCAGCTTTCAGTAACTTTCTGATTTCTTGCTGTTTCTGAGATGATGCTGGCAAGATTTTGAATAGCTTGTTTGGCGTGTGCCACAGTGAGCTCAAGAAAATCGATATCTGCTTTGTCAGTGCGCGTGATAGAGCATCAGCTGTTATTTGCTCTTTGTCTGAGACATGTATCACTGTGGGATTATAATCTTATCAGACGTAGGCGGAAACGCTGTATCCTGGTGGCATCTTGGTGATTTCCTTGGTGCTCAGAAGTGAGACAAGAGTTTCGGTCGTGTGCTCTGGACCCTGAATGTATTCGTTGAATCTTCTGATGCCCAGGTTGCTGCAAGTGCCTCTTTCTCAATTGTTGCATAGTTTTTTTCTCTGCGTCATTGAGTGACCTTGAGATGAAGCTGACGGACGACGTGATCTGTCTTCTTGTATTTGAAGAAGAACTGCACCAATGCCTGTTCCAGAGGCGTCAGCTGCGGCGATTGTTTTGCGCTTGGGAGAGTAATGCGCAAGTACTAGGGTTGAGGTCAGTAGCTTTTTTTGTACTCCCAGTTCTTATAAAACAGGGAGTACTTTACAATGGGAACGAAGAAATGCTGCTGTGTGTGTGTGTGTGTGTGTGTGTGTGTGTGTGTGTGTGTGTGTGTGTGTGTGTGTGTGTGCATGCGTGCGTGCGCGCGCGCGCGTGTGTGTGTGTGTGTGTGTGTCTGTGTGTCTGTCTGTCTGTATGTCCGTCCGTAGTCAAAATATGTTCCACTCGCTCCAGGCAAAACTACTGGGCCGATCTTTCTGAAAATTTGAAGGTATGTTCATTATGGGTCACGGATGATGCCCGATTTTTATTTATCCGTTAGAGCAGTTAGTAACGGCTATAACGGCCCATAAAGGTTTTTCTTCTTATGTAAAATCTCAGAAAGTACTTGGCCGATCTTTCTGAAAATGTGTAGGCATGTTCATTATGGGTCACAGACGATGGCCGATGTTTGCCAGAATAGCCGTTACTAACGGCTATAACGGCCCAAAACGTTTTTTTTTTTCCTCTGTATGGAATATCTCACGCATATTCAAGATAAACTGGGAGTACGTTTATATGCTTTGCATCTTGTTATTTGCTGAAAAGCTGGTTTTTTCTTTGAGGTTCACCCCATAGCCATGCAGTGTCTTTGAGAAGCAGTTGCCCGAGTGGTGCATTTCAGTTCTGCCAAACTGGGAGTAAATTTGGCCAGTTGGTTGACCACGCCCTTGCAGCGCTGCAATGCCGTGATCGCTGTGGGGACTGGGAAACTCATGATGGTTCTCTGCCACAGTATTTACAGTGATCAGACTGTCCAAGTTTGTTTTCTTTGGAGCTCTTTGAAGTTGATGGACGAGGTCGGTAGTCCATCTTTTTCTTTACGAATTCGATCCCATTTCCTCTGGGCTGACTTCGTTTTCTTTTCACGGCTTGTCTGCTGAGTTGCACAGCTTCAGTGAGAGTGGGCTTGGCTTTGGCTTGCAGACTGTTTGAAAGATCATCATCAATGACCCCTACGACGATTCTTCTTGCCAGATTCGCTCTAGTGACAGTTCGCGCAGTTCTTTTTTTTTTTTTTTTTTTTTTTTTTTTTTTTTTAACAGCGGATTGCATGAATATACTTGTTGTTAAATGCTCTACCTGATCTAATGTTTAGACAATCTTATCATTTGATTGAATCTTATCAGCTTAATTTTATTCTTAAGAAAATGAAAGGGAAGAAGAAGAAGAAGAAGAAGAAGAAGAAGAAAGAGAAGAAGAAGAAGAAGAAGAAGAAGAAGAAGAACAACAACAACAACAACAACAACAACAAGTAGGAGCAGCAGTAGAAGAATGATAAGAAGAACGAGAAGAGAAGAAAGAAAGAAAGAAAGAAAGGAAAACTAGGTCAACATTTTCCATTTTGATCTGTCTGGACTAAAGTCATGTCAATTCAGCCTTTTCATTTCAGGGCAGTCTTGCCATGACTCAGCATTTTCCATTTTGATCTGTCTGGACTAAAGTCATGTAAATTCAGCCTTTTCATTTCAGGGCAGTCTTGCCATGACTCAGCATTTTCCATTTTGATCTGTCTGGACTAAAGTCACGTCAATTCAGTCTTTTTTCATTTCAGGGCAGACTTGCCATGACTCAGCATTTTTCCATTTTGATCTGTCTGGACTAAAGTCACGTCAATTCAGCCTTTTCATTTCAGGGCAGTCTTGCCATGACTCAGCATTTTCCATTTTGATCTGTCTGGACTAAAGTCACGTCAATTCAGCCTTTTCATTTCAGGGCAGTCTTGCCATGACTCAGCATTTTCCATTTTGATCTTTCTGGACTAAAGTCACGTCAATTCAGTCTTTTCATTTCAGGGCAGTCTTGCCATGACTCAGCATTTTCCATTTTTGATCTGTCTGGACTCCAGGTTGTTTTCAGATCAGTCTTCCATTTCAGGACAGTCTTGCCATGACTTTGCATGGAAGGGTTTGTATTTTGATTTGTACACAGTTCTGATTTTTGAGGCCCTGCTATGACTTTGCATGGAAGGGTTTTGCATTCTGATTTTTGTACACAGTTCTGATTTTTGAGGCCCTGCTATGACTTTGCATGGAGGGGTTTTGCATTCTGATTTGTACACAGTTCTGATTTTTGAGGCCCTGCTATGACTTTGCATGGAGGGGTTTGCATTCTGATTTGTACACAGTTCTGATTTTTGAGGCCCTGCTATGACTTTGCATGGAAGGGTTTGCATTCTGAATTGTACACAGTTCTGATTTTTGAGGCCCTGCTATGACTTTGCATGGAAGGGTTTGTATTTTGATTTGTACACAGTTCTGATTTTTGAGGCCCTGCTATGACTTTGCATGGAAGGGTTTGCATTCTGATTTGTACACAGTTCTGATTTTTGAGGCCCTGCTATGACTTTGCATGGAGGGGTTTGCATTTTGATTTTTGTACACAGTTCTGATTTTTGAGGCCCTGCTATGACTTTGCATGGTTAGGGTTTGTATTTTGATTTGTACACCGTTCTGATTTTTGAGGCCCTGCTATGACTTTGCATGGAAGGGTTTGTATTTTGATTTGTACACCGTTCTGATTTTTGAGGCCCTGCTATGACTTTGCATGGAAGGTTTTATATTTTGATTTGTACACCGTTCTGATTTTTGAGGCCCTGCTATGACTTTGCATGGAAGGGTTTATATTTTGATTTGTATACAGTTCTGATTTTGAGGCCCTGCTATGACTTTGCATGGAAGGGTTTATATTTTGATTTGTACACAGTTCTGATTTTTGTGGCCCGTATGTAGCTCCCGTAGTCGTCTGGAACATAACCACACCACATACACCTTGTGGAGACAGTTTGATAAACAGTTTATCAAATCGCTCTCTCTCTCTCTCTCTCTCTCTCTCTCTCTCTTTCAGTTGTTTTGAGTTAACTGCTTTCGTTTTGTTTTGTCCTCCTTAATTTTCAGTTTCATAAGAGATGACAGTGAGACTTCATAGCCATGTTTCTTATCCTGGTGTATTTTTTCTGCATTCCCATTTCAACATAGATATCCTTGTTTTGATGCATATGTGAACGTTTTTTTTTTTTTTTTTTTTTTTAGTAAGGACGGGTGCCAAAAACGGTTCAAGTACTTTCACAGTTGTACAAAAGATTACCTTACCTTACATCTCTCTCTCTCTCTCTCTCTCTCTCTCTCTCTCATGAACACTCACTGAAACATTTCCTCTTTTGTAACAATTGTTTTTGCCATACATTTCTCTCTCTCTCTCTCTCTCTCTCTCTCTCTCTCTCTCTCTCTCCTCTCTCTCTCTCTCTCTCTCTTTTGCATGATTACAGCTGCTGTTAGCTTGTTGGATTTCTTCGTTATAGTCAGCATACACAGAGTGCTAAGCAAATAACTCCGTGCATAGTCCTCTGAATATCCCTATCAGCATCTCCGCGGTATTGATCGCTTTTGTCAACCTCATCCAACTTCATCCACGCTGTATACGTAGATATGCATACATATATTCTCGTAAGTGGAGAATGTATGTATGTGTATGCGGGCGTGCGTTTGCGTGTGCGCGCGCACGCACTTGCCAAAGAAGGTGGGAAGGCGGGTCGCGTGCGTCAGGGTGAACAAGTCTTACGTATAGCCTTTGTAAGTGTCTTCCCACTTCCAACATTATTCACGTGCATTTTAATGTTGAAGCTGAACACGGTTCGTTGTCTTTTGTCTGATGTGGTCTCATACCTAATGTCATGAACCCTGAGGAAGGCCAGAGGCCGAAAAATTGTTTGAAAATATCACACACACACACACACACACACACACACACACACACACACACACACACACACACACACGTACGTACGTATGTATGTATATACACATTTGTCAGTACAACCTTGAGTTAATCTGACAATAAATTATTTTCAGTCAGTCAGTATATACACAAACACACATTCACACACACACACACACACACACACACACACACACACACACACACACACACACATATATATATATATATATATATATATACACACATATACACGTGTGTGTGTGTGTGTGTGTGTGTGTGTGTGTGTGTGTGTGTGTGTGTGTGTGTGTGTGTGCGAGCGCGCGCGTGTGTGCGTGCGTGCGTGCATGTGTGTGTGTGCAACAAATGCATTCATATTTTCAAACAATAGTTCAGCCTTTGGCGTGCGTGCGTGCGTGTGTGCGTGACTGCGTGCGTGCGTGTGTGTGTGTCGCTAATGATGATGACGATGACGACGACGATGGTGAAGACTTCAAGCATCAACACACAAGAACATGTCTTCGTCACTCGCACTCTCAGTTTCGCGCCTATGTCCATCGTCATACCCGTTAGATCAGCACATCCTTCCAGACGTGTATTTCTCTTGTCAGCGCACACAAAAACACGTGAAACAGTCCCAGATCATGCAAAGCCCCCGCTCCATCTCGTCACCCAGCACACACACACACCACACACACACACACACACACACACACACACACACACACACACACACACACACACACACACACACACACACACACACACACACACACACACACGCACGCACGCACACACGCACACACGCACACACACACATACACACAGAATCAGTGCCCAATCAGTTAAATGACAGGTGGGAGGGATATTTTCCGCCCTGCACCTGGCACACACACAAACAGTTCTAGTACCGCCAGTAGCAATACCGCACTTGGATGTATTTGTACATCCAAGACTTAATTAACCACAAATGTCCTGGATTTCCATTGCCTTTTAAACCGATGAATGTGTGTCTGTGTCTTTGTGGGAGTGCTTTCCGCAATGTTGAAATGATGGGTTCAGATGTCGGCGACTCTTTCTGTGGACAAAGCGCAGAGTTGAAACTGAGCGCGCGACTTGTCTGGTCAGTTGTGTAAGTAACGTATCAGTGTCAAGCATCAGCGAGGCGGGTTGAAGTCTTGTTATCACTGCACCTTCGAAGTACCCACATGCTCCATGGTGTTCAGCTGTAGTTTCAGCTCTCTGAGCACCATCCTGGTGTCGCGCGCCAGTTTTACACATTCTTTCGTTTAAAACTCTTATTGTGAGCTGTCCTGAATGCGTTCGTGTCTCCTGTGCTCGAACGTCTTTGGAATAATTGTCCGTTTCCTTAGCCTAATCTTCATCATCACACGCGTCTGCTCTTTCATAATCCGAAGACGTATCTGATCTATCATCTGAGTCTCCACTAAGATATATCCGCTCAGATGATTCATCGCCTTCCTGGTCATCAGAAGGGAGCCCCACGTGTTCCCATAGTCAGGGTCACAGAGGTCGGAGAACTCCAAGTAGTTCTTCAACGGCACGGGCAGTGGAAGCTGACCCAAGCGCTCGAACCGTTTTGTGTCACTGTAGTGGAAGTGGTTGAGGACCAGCAGGCGACAGGCAGACATCAGGGTGCGGGGTGTCATGACCAGGTGTCCGAGGAAGGCGGTGTACTTCTCCACGGTCCGCATCAGACCGCTGTACAGCTGCAGGTACTGATCCGTTTCTCGACCTCTCCTCCTGAAGGTCGCTTCAAACAGCTTCCTGCCCTCACGTGTGTCCAGGTCCGTGAGTCTGGGCAGCTGGGTGAAGAGAGTGACCAGCTCTGCGTAGGAACAGGACTGGGATTCGTGCAGACTGAGGATCACCACGGGAAGATCACGCAGCACAGCAAAGACAAGCGGTGAGGTGATCGGACTTTCCCATCGCATGTAATCGCAATGGGAGTTGCCGTTATCCCACATCCGGACGACAGTACGGATGATGTTGTCGAGCACCGACTCGTGAGGACCTGTCACTGATGGCTGGTGGGAAGCGAAGCCCTGTCTGTCTGCTGCACTCTGCCACCATCCTCTGAGGACACTTGGCATTGAGCACGGCGTAAACCAGCGGTGACTTTCCTGTCTCTGTCACGGCCAGAGGGTCCACCTTCCGGACCATCAAGTCCTCCATGACGTCCCAGCGTTAGAATCACAGACAGCGTGGAGGACTCTCTCTCCTCTGTCATTCACCCCCTTCTTCTGGTCGCCACACCACAGGATTGAGAAGTGGATGACGTCAGCCTGACGTAAGTCAATCAGCACTTGCAGAGGAGTTTGTGTTTCTGGTGTCAAAGAAATATTCACTGCACCTGGCAGGTAAGTGAATGTCGCCCCCGTACTTAATCACCATCTTCACGATGTCCCACTCTTCGTGGTCTATCAGCCTGTTCAGCACGCTGACGCCGTCCTTGTCCAAGATGTTGGGTTTACCGTCACGGAACACTATCTCCTCCACTGCCGTCCACTCCCTCTTCCTGGCCTCCCGGTGAAGAGGGGTTTCTCCGTTCTCGTCCTCCATGTTGATGTCGGCACCGCGGCGCTGGCAGTGATCCACAACATCCCACAGGTGCTGCTCGATGGCCTCCAGAAAAGCCACGTCACGGCGTGTTGGATTCCAGAGGCGTCCTTGTCATCCACCAAAGGCTTGACCGCCTGCCAGATGTCGCGACTGATCGCCTGGTGGAACAGTCTCTCGCGCGTTTTCATGGGCAGGTGTTGCTGGTCCTTCATGGTGGTGAGGCCATGCCAGAACAACGCTCCTTCTCTCCTCTGGAAGGCAATGAACATCACCTGACGTTTTACTGCATCGTCTATGTCGTATTCCAAACACCATGGCCGCCAGGGTCCACTGGTTCTGTTCGATCAGGACTGGAAGAGCGTCCAGACACAGCTGGTCATCCACACCAAACTCCAGCAACTGTCTGCACACCCCCCACTGCTGCTGCTTGACCATCTCAGGAAACAGCCGGTTTCGTTCCGTGGCGTTTATCCCCAGTCTCACCAGGTGCGTCAGGATGTGCCATTCTTGCTCCTCTATGACCTTGTCCAGCACCCGAGAGAAGTAGTGTTTTGTCGGTTTGTGGAGAATGTTAAACAGCACACTGCCCCACTTGCAACGCTCCAGAGCTTTCATGGGACTTCGGGCAGAGTTCTTTGCAAAACGTAGCCTCAGTCTGATCAACTTCAGGCATCGTTCCACGTACACCGTCACATCCCCTTCAGGCTTCTTCCTCAAATTTCCTGTGACCCAGTTCTCCAAAAGATTACAGACCTCAGTGATGTCCCCTCCTCTCTCCACCATCAGTAGCACGCTGCGCCAGTCGCCGTATTTGGCCACCATATAGTGTGCATGCATTTGCTCCCAAACCGTCAGTCCGTGATCAGCCAGCACTACGTAGACCTCCCACTGCTTCTCGTTGAAAGCCTCCGTCATCGCCCATTCGCGCTGATCATCGTGCACTGTGTGGTCGCACCACTGCCGGACAACGTCCCACTGTCTCTGCAGCACAGCGGCCTTGAACAGCCGCCGCCGATCGTGTTCCCACGCGTGAGACAGACAGGCTTGGCTGATGACGTCCCACCTCCGTTCCCGCAGCATCATCGTCAGCGCCACGCTCTGTAGTTGAGGGAACAGAGGAAAAACCGCCAGCACGACCTGGAGAATGGCGTCGTCGTTCTTTCCTCGCCTACTCACATGATAGAGATGCAAACCTTGCAGGAAGTGGAGGTGGAACAGCGGGTCAGATTTATGAGCGTCAGCTATTTTCGCAAACTCTGATGTCCATTTCTTTTTGTTCTGGATGGCCGTCAACGCCTTGGCTGTGACAGAGCCCCCCTGTTTTCGTTGATGCAGGCGGTGATGAGTGTGTACACGTCAGCCACGCACTGCTCTGTGTCGTGCGTACTCTCTTTGTATTCCCTGCGATCGTGACACAGCACATAACACAGTGTGTGTACAAGCGAGATCATCAACAGCTTCCGCAGTCTTCTTTTCCAGGACAGACTCTTGCCAAGGTCGGAGCTGATCATGACTATGGAGTGATCATAGCTGCAATACAGCGTTTCTGGGCCACAGCTTTGGTCAGGTCTAGTGCACGTGATACCTCCACCTGACAGTAGTGAATGAATTTCCAGAACATCGTGGTGCGAGCTTCTGTTTTTTATCTCCGGAGTCATCCACAAACACAGAGTGTCACGCACCACATCATACAATATGCGTCGCGCGCTTTTCCACATTTTGTTTGCCACCAGATGCGGAAACACAGCAATGATCTCATCTTCGTTGCAATGATGTAGAACAGAACGAGCAAAGCTTTCGTCGTCAGCGTGTTTAGAAGCCTCAACGACAGTCCTCCTGTGCTGGTCAGCGGTCATCCATCGTTCCAGCATCTCGCCCATAGGTTGCCACAGACCGCGTGACACTAGGTGGGTTATCACCTCATCCAGCTGCTCGGTCCTACACTGGGGTAGTATGTAGTCAGCGAACTCACTGTCCTCAGCGTTCTTCATGGCTTCTGTCACAGCCCACCTGTGCTGGGCGGGGCTAAGGCCTCGCTCCAACACCTGGCCTACCGACCACCAAAGACCCCGACCTACCAGGTGTGCTGTGACGTGTTTCAGGTCCTCTTGACGACACTGAGGTAAAATGAAGTGGACCAGGTCAGCGTCATCCGCACACCTGCTGACCTGACCGAGAGCCCACGTGCGCTGGGCTGTGCCGATGTCTCGCTGCAAAAACCTGCCTGCAGCTTCCCACAGCCCTCGCGACACCAGCTGCGACAGTATATGCCGTGAGAAATTGATGTCACGCCCTGTAGTATTGTCCGGTGGTTCCCAGAGACGCTGTGACGCCATGTGTGTCAACACCTGCTCTAGATCCTCTTCTGTACACTGAGGTAATATATGCTCCACAAAACCCTGTTCATCAGCGTGTTTAAGGGCTTCTCCAACGGCCCACCTGTGCTGTGCAGTGTCGGCGCCTTCGCTTAGCAATTTCCCCACTGACTGGCACAGCCCACGCGATAGTAGCGTGGGTAATACAACTGGTTGATCCTCCTCGTGACAGTGAGGTGATACGTAGTGTGCAAAGTCACTGTCATCAGCATACCTGCTGGCCTGGCCAATGGCCCACCTGCGCTGAGCTGAGCTGACACCTCTCACTAGCACCTTACCTACAGAACCCCATACACCCCGAGACACCAGGTGAATTATGACCAGTTGCAGCTCTTCATCACGACACTGAGGTAATATATAGTGAACAAAATCGTGATCATCAGCACGTCCAGCGGCTTGTTCAACAGCCCATCTGTGTTGGTCGTAACTGATGCCTCGGTGTAGAAACCTGCCAACGGCTTTCCACAGCCCCCGCGACGTTATCTGTGACAATATGTGGTGTGAGATTTGGGTGTCGCTATGTATGATGCTGTCCATAGGTTCCCAGAGACCCTGCGACACCATGTGTTTGACCACCTGTTTCAGATCTTCTGTCGTACACTGACGTAATATGTGATCAGCGAAATCCTCTTCATCAGCGTGCATCAAGGCTTCTTCAATAGCCCACCTGTGTTTTTGCAGCACCGACACCTTTCTCTAATGCCTTGCCCACCGATCTCCACAGACCTCGTGACACTAAACAGGTGATTACCTGTTCCTGATCCTGGGGTGACAGTGAGGTAAGAGGCAGCGTGCAAAATCACCATCGTCAGCATGTCTGCTAGCCTGATCGATTGCCCACCTGTGCGTGGCGGGGCTAACACCTCTCTCCAACACCTTACCTACAGCCCCCCACAGACCCTGTGACAC
>JADBJO010000488.1:300000-307500 GCA_016801955.1 Conus betulinus
ACATTTAAGGATAAAAGTTTGTGCGCTAAGAGATGAGGCTGGATGGTGTTAAAAGCTGATGAAAAATCAATAAAAAGAATACGAACAAAAGAATCTGTTTTCTCCAGGTGAGTGTAAGCGTTGTGTAAAAGTGTGAGAGTGGCATCGTCTGTGCATCTGTTGCGTTTGTATGCAAACTGATAAGGATCTTGATGACTGACTGTGTCAGTGAGGAGGTGACTGAGTATTGCTCTTTCGAAACACTTCATCACAATGGATGTTAGAGCGACTGGGCGGTAGTCATTGAGGGAAGATGGTTTAGACTTTTTTGGTATAGGACAGATCACTGAGGCTTTCCAGAGAGAAGGGACAGTTGAAGTTTTAACAGACCAATTGAATAGTCTAGTGAAGACATGACAGAGTTGAGATCCACAGCTCTTGAGTAATACACTACTAATATTGTCTGGTCCAGGCGCCTTTTGGATATTTAGTCTTTTAAACATTGAAACAAGTGAGTTTGTAAAAGTTCTTAAATAAATGATCCTTTTTTTTTTTTCGCAATATTTTAAAGTTCTATGCATCCAAAGATAAAGACAATCGAAGCGAAAATTAGGTCAAAACGGTGTAATTATGTACTTTTGTACCGTGGGCTGAGTGTTACTGTGAAATCACTCATGCTTTCCATTTCAGTTTTCATATAATCAGTGGATACACGCGCCATACCTTCCAGATGAGGATGTGTTGCGAATCTGCGAGGAATTTGAAAATGAATAGAAATACGTTTAACAACTGAGGTGGAAAACAAGTTTTTGAGTGAACCAGTCATTTAGGAAGAAAAATTTTAGAAAGAGTGAGGGTTAGTTGCCGCCAAGGACATTGACAAACAAAGCACAGGACACGACACGATGCATTTCGACCTCTTGTGTCTTCTTCAAGCAAAAAAAAAATGGATCACATTTGACATTTAGGACAGTACAAACAAAGAACAAAGAGACTTATCTGATGTCCATGTGGTGTGCTGTGAAGAATGGCCGCCAGAAGCTTCACATCACACCACATGGACATCAGATAAGTCTCTCTTCGTTCTTTGTTTGTACTCAAAAAACGAGTAGGCCCTAGGTCACCAGCGCGTATGTTAAAAAATAAAATGAAATAAAGTGCGAGTCAGCCTGTTGGCCCTGGAGCAAAATTTGGCAACAAGGGGTCGCACACGAATTCGTCTATTATTACCGTATTTTACGTTAAACTGAAGACGAGGCGAAAATATAGAAAAAAAAAAAAAAAAAACGGGTTGGGGTGTGAGGAAGGAACAGGGGAAGAAAATAAAATCAAGGAAACATTATGAAGTTCAAATCTTTCTCAAGCAGCAAATCGAAATTATTGAATTATCAGCAGGGGGTAGCGCATGCGTAGTGGCTAGACGTGTTTCTCTTTCTGATTCGGGGACTCGACGACTCGACGGTTCTAAATTTGGGGCAGGCCTAGCAGCGGAGGCTTTGATAAAGAGCGACAACTCTTGAGCGCGAGATCGCGTTTTGCAGTGTCCGTTTCTTCGACAACATACCCTGTAACGTGGAAAAACCGGCGAGAGAGTATGAAGATGTGCCAAAGTATGCTGATGAGTCAGTTCTGAAAGTAATTTGTAACAGAACGATACTGTGTCATTTAATCAGAGCAAGATCAGATGGTACTTACTGACGAGAAGCGTCTGCAAAGGGATGGCAGGTGTAAACAAAAGGGACCCTCTCTTCTCCCTCTAGCCTTTGCAGAAATGTGAAATATTGTACACACTCTTTGCAGAATATACGCTCGTTTTCGTTGAAAAGTACACCCAAAGCAGATTTATGGTAAACAGGTCTGGACATTTGATACATTTCTATTTATTTTTTTTGGATCTGGTGGTGTTTTTGGTGGATTAAGTTCCTCTTCAAGCCACAGAAAAAAAAAAAAAAGTTTTTTTTTTTTTTTTTTTTTTTTAATAGAAAATTTTCGCGCGCAAAACACTGAAATTTCAATCTAAGTGACACCTGTTGCTGGAGAGCTCGCGTTCAAAGTTGGAGGAAAGTGAAACCGGCTGTGTTGACTTGAATTCAGTCGCTTTGTCAGTATGGGAGTCACTTAGGATAAATAGTGTGACTTCTACAAAATTTTCACCCATTTTGGTCAATTGTGCGAATTTAGGGATAATTTTTTTCGTTCCCCCCCCCCCCCCCCCCCCCTTTTTTTTTTTTTTTATTGGGGTGAAAATATCCATCTGTCACCTTTTTGTGCGGGACTACATCAGCTGTGATAAACTTCCGGTCAGATTTCTTCGAAATTTTTTTATTGATGATCAACGATCTAATTTGGGAAGCACAGTACATCATCTCTTAGAAATGTGTTTGCTGATGTTTATCTCTGTTCCTTGAGGACTTCAGCTACGAATCTGTGAGTATACTGACTCTCTTGAATTCTGAAAACTTCATGTATGAACTCTTGAAATGAGCCATGGCATGCATTTTGACTTTTACTGCGTGAATGGCCACAATCATCCAATTGATTTTTACGCCGTTTTGTGGGGGTTGCGATGAAAGAAAAACCACTTATAGAAAGCGACAGACCTAAAAGTGAGGATACAAACCTAATCCTGCTCTGAGTGGGTTCTCCGGCAGGCTACTGTTGCTTCACTTTTCGCCCTTCCGAGCTAGCCGGTCCCTTGCTGATCTGAGACAGCAGGGCCCCCAAAATAAATAAAAAGAAACAACAGAAAGCTATTGGGGTAAGAGTGGGGAGGGGGAGGGGGGAGGGACCTATAATCTAACTAACTACTGACTGGGGGGCACCCTAGACTTAAAGGTGTCCAAGGTGTCTGCTGCCACAGCTGTTTCAGGCAGGTTGTTCCAGTCACGTATCGTTCTGGGGAAGAAGGAAGCTTGTCGATATTGGGTTTTACACTGAATCTGGTTGAGCTGGCAGGGTGCTTCCTTCTTTGTGTGGAGGGGCTGGCGCGATGCAGCTTTCGTTGACGATCGCCTGTCCGCCCATTATTTTCCGTAGCATGACAAGCCTAGCTACCTTGTGCCTGTGCTGCAGAGTCAGCCATTGCAGTTTGTCGATCATAGCGGTGACACTAGATGTGGTACCGGTTGAGCACAAACCGTGCTGCTCGTCTCTGGACAGCTTCAATCTTATTGATGTTGACTTGGGTATGTGGGTCCCATACAGTGCACGCATACTCCCAAGATCGGTCTGACAAAAGTCTTATAGGCTGTTCTTTGAGGATCTTCAGGTTTCTTCTAAGGAAGCTGAGGGTCTTGTTGGCTTTAGCACAGAAGGCGTTGATGTGCACGCTAAAACAGAGCCTTGTGGGACCCCAGACTGCACACCGACCCGGCTGAAAGCTGCACCATCCACTTCCACCGATTACACTGGTGTTTGTCGTAGCCGCTCTCCTGGGGCACAGACTTCTAATTTTAGAGGCCAAAGGTCCAGATAGCTGTAACAACATGCTACACTTGGGTTTTTTTGCGGAAAAAAACAGTCATCAGGAGTTCCAGCACATGCGTGAGTCTAGTCACCCACTTTCTTGCTGCCTGCAGATCTATACACAGTAAGAAGATAGAAATCCTTTCCCAAACGAAGGACTGAACTTGTGCCTGTTTTGTTTTCTTGCTTTTGAACTCCTACGCACCAGAGCCAAACCCAGGCCCCGACAGCATATGTCATCTTACCAGATAGCTCTGAGGATCACTGTCCATGTGGGGAGTGTGACCTGTCAGTTACCAGGGGACAAAGGGGTGTCCAATGTGAAACCTGCGGTCATTGGTTTCATGCTAGCTGTCAAAGCTTCACAGATGAACATTACTCAAAATTGAATTACTCAAAAGCTGATATCTCCTGGCAGTGTGCTCAGTGTGGTAATCCAAATAGCATCATAGTTTTCAATCTGCATGTCAACAATTGGCAATTTTTCTCAACTGATTCTTCCAGATCTACCACTTGAAGTTCTGAAAAAGGATGTTCCCTGTATAATGCCAACAGAGAACTTTCATCCCCAGCATACATCCACACCTACCACAGCCAGTCAACAAGACAAGTGGAAAGGTCGTCCACTGCGTATACTGAATATGAATTTTCAGTCATGCATAGGAAAGAGGGCACAGTGCAAAATGTTATCGACAGTCTCCGTCCAGATATTATATTCGGAATGGAGACACACATACACCCTAACATTTCGGACACAGAAACATTACCGGGACCTTACCTTCTGTATCGTAATGATCGAAACAGGGAGGGAAGAGGGAGCCTTTGTGGCCGTGCATAGGAACCTTAACAGCTTTACTGTGAAGGAACTGCAAACCGATTGTGAAATTGTATGGGCAGCATTGAAACTGAAGGGAAAAAAGACTTTGTACCTATGCTCATTTTACCGTCCTGACGATGCTGACCACAAAAGTTTGAGGAAATTTGGAGAATCTCTTGATAGGTTATCCTTCAAATCCAAATGCACAAATGTGATCACTGGAGGTGACTTTAACTTCCCTGGATTTGATTGGGAGACAGCCACGCTGAAACCTAACACCACAGCTGTTGGACAACACCAGGAGTTCTTTTAACTAATTAGGGATCATGGACTTGTACAAATGGTGACTCAGTCCACTAGACTTGGTAACACCATTGACCTTATCCTCACTAATTCACCAGGCCTCATTCCAAGAGTAGAGACTGTCATGGGCATTTCTGACCATGAGATAGTCTACTGTGAGTATAACATGACAGTGGAGAAAACCCAAGCAGAGCCCCAGATTGGTTAAACTCTACAACAAAGCAGACTGGGACGGCATGAGAGAAGCAATGAAGGCCCTGCACTCCAGCCTTGTAGAGGAAAAGGGTAACCTGACTACAGATGATTTATGGACATGCTTTAGGGAAGCATATTTACGAGCTGAAGAGACCTACATCCCCCATAGACAAGCACGTCCCAAATGTAGTAAGCTTTGGGTTACACCTGATATAAAGAAGCTCATTAACAGGAGAGCTAGGGTCTACAAGAAGCTGAGGAAGACGGGACGACAGGACCCGAGAGAAGATTCCAGGAAACTGAAGAAGACAGGATGACAGGACATGAGAGAAGGGTCTTGAAGCTGAAGGAGACTGGACGACAGGAACTGAGAGAAGAGCCATGGAGCTGAGACGAACGATTCAATGCAAACCATGTAGAGCATACTGGACTTACATAAACAAAACCCTGACAGATACCCCACCAGATGAACCCTCTTCATCTTTGAAAAGATTCTGGTCTTCTGTTAAGTACCAGAAGACTGCAAAGATAGGGGTAGACATGAATAGTTCTATTTTTAGATGATTAAAATCTTCATCTTCATCCGTATAGTGTCCTCAATCAACAGGCCGATTATTCTGATACTTGTGACGGAGGGGTAAGCGGTTGCCTGCTGCAAGGCCTTTCAGTTCATGCTCATTAGAGTTAGGCTTGTCAGATTTGGGGGGGGGGGGGGGGGGGGGGGGGGGGGGGGGGGGGGGGGGGGAAGGGAAAAGAAAATGAGCATGGAAATGAGGGAAATATGTTATGAATATTATGAATAAACCCTTTACTAGCAGCATATGGGAATCATTGCAGTCCGTCTAGAAGACAGTACTACAGAAATTGAATGAAATGAACATATGCGATGCGTACCATCGAAGATGAAGATATTTAGGTATGAAAGATCGAGGTACAGAAAAGTATAGCCCCAAAACAAGACACTACAAATAACATGAATTAAAAAGATAAACACTGCTAACCCAAAATGGAAAACAGTAATTGAAACATTTTTTGTCCAAAAATAAGACTCGTTAAACTGATAACCCAGAATAGAAAACAGTAATTGAAACATTTTGTCCAAAAATAAGACTCGTTAAACTGATAACCCAGAATAGAAAACAGTAATTGAAACATTCTGTCCAGAAATAGACTCGTTGAATTCATATGGTAGTGGTACTAGAAAATTTGTAAAGTTCTAACATGCTCAACTTTTTCTGGAAGGATGTCTCTTTATCTTACCAAACATTAATAGCATAGAATTACAACTGGCACAGCCACTTTTCTGTAACAATAAATGTAGAGTAGGTAATTGATGTTTTTTTTTTTTTTTTTGAATTTTTTTTTCTGTAAAGACTGGATTGGCAATTTTTTTTTAGTAAGAGATGCCATCGATGACAAAGGTGATTTCTGGGATTATAAAAGATTTTGCTCTGAATGTGGCATAAATGTAAATTATCCTTTGTATGTGGGATGCCAACGGTGTATACAAAACTATTCAAGAGAAGACATAATTAACTTAATGTAACTTTTAAAGAATGGAGAATGTAACTAAGTGACAAAAGCACTACAGCTTAGTACAAGTTACATCAACTTTAACTAAGGTTCATAAGTTCATTACTAAACTCTCTTAGAACTGTTTATCTGACGTTAATATGTTTGCTCGATGCACGATTGGAGTATAAAGTGAGATATTTTGCGATAGACTGGGTAAAGACCTTAAAACAAACCAGCAAGATTATAGAAATAAAACTCAGTTTCAGGTTAGAATACGCAACAACGTTCTTGTTACAAATGGTATTTTGAAGAAAATGGGTATATTTTATTAAATAAGGACAAAAATGTTCATTTTGTGAGACAGAGAAAGATTCAGTACATCAGTACTTATGGCATTGCAGAACTGTGTTCAGTTTCTGGAGTGAACTGGAACAATTCTGAAGTTTGTCAGAACAGTCCTGCAAGCAGTCACACAGTACCTTTCAGCCCACCACCCTTTCTGTCCCCAGTGGGCATACACATGATTTAATGATATCAAGCAGGAAACCTGGACTGTTCAGGTTTGTGCTTTTGACACATTTGCCTTGTCACAAGATCAAAGGAGTGAAAGATGCAGTTTAACTTAACTGTTAGTGTTATATTACAGTTTGCATCCTCTCAGTGTTTTGATGTTTAGTTTATGCCCCCAATACTGTGACCTGTAGTTTTAGTTACAGCAACATTTTTACCCTCAGTGATATCAAACAAACATGTATTTGTGCCTGCTGATCACAAGAACTGAAAATCTGTACGTACATTTTTGTTTTTTGGTTTTGTTAAGAGAGTGCTTAATTTATATAGCGCCTTCCCGGCCGGAGACCTTGCTCTAAGCGCTTTACAATCCACATTCCGTTTACACTAAGGGCAGCCTACCTGGGTAGGCTGACTGAAGAACTGCCTGCTGGCACTTCATTCAGTCATTTCCCGTGTCATTCAGTCAATATCGTTCATTAAATTTAACAACTCTTTCATTCTTTCGACGTCAAACAAACATTTTTGTCAACTGCAACTAGTACAAGATTGGACAATCTGCTGGTGTGCAGCGAACATTTTCAATCATTTTTGTCAACTGATCACAAGAAATGAGAATCCTACGTTTGTGTCTTCTGATAGCGACACCTGAGATTCCTAAAGAAATCTCCACTTGCAGCGGATCCATGATACCAGTGTCAAAGAATAATGGTGAA
>JADBJO010000488.1:310000-320000 GCA_016801955.1 Conus betulinus
ACTGACAAACACAAACCCCCAGACAACAAAAAACCCCCCCAAAATTTTCTACCCTTTCTTAAATACATGTATAAGTTTTCCACAAAGGGCCCTCAGAACTCAAAATTTTCTAGCTTTCTTAAATACATGTATAAGTTTTCCATTGTGGTCCCCGTTTTTTTCTATGGAGCTTCAGGTTATATATAACCATAGCATATTATAATTATATTAATTTATATATATATATATATATATATATTATATTGTGACGTCAACGTAGATTATGACGTCAACTTAAAAAAAATGACATAAGTATCTACATGACGAAAACAATAATATTGACGAGAAGAGAGAGCAAGAACTAACGGCTGAGGCTTTGGTGTCCAGCTTATTTTTATTTTGTTAAAATCGTCGTTTTCTCCGTAGTGATACTATGTGGAGAGGCTGACTTTCAAGTCAGTAGTGCGTCGATGTTTAATGTGTATGTGCGATACTTCTGATGACGGTACCAGTGAAATATGTACCAGGAAACTGATTTGTTATAAAATTGTTGTGAAGGCTGTGTCGCCGAGAAAGACTTAAAACTCCTGCAAGAAAATTTACGTGCGCTAATTGTACCACCTCATGTGTGTCGGTGGGCTGGGTTTATTGATGTGAATATTGTAATATCAATACACGGAGAAGTTAGTTAATTTTTGTTTTAGATCAACTACACGTCGAATCGAAGTTTACTGTGTTCTATGGAACTTTGCTGAAATCGTGTTCGCCGGGGATTCAATGGTTTACTGTGCCTTGTGAATCTGCAGTTCTTCTATGGATTGCTTTGCATTGTGGATCTGCGGCTCTTCTGCTATGGATTAATGTGCTTTGTGAATGTGAATCTGCGGTTCTTCTTCTGATAGTTCAACGTAATTTATTGTGCTTGCTGTGTGGAGAACATGTTTCTTCTTCGTCGTCGTTTGTGTTTATGAACAGCCGTGCTTATTGTGTGTGGGACCTAGGTTATCCTTCTTTGCGTTCTTTTAGTGTTGTAGACTGTGGCTTGAGTACTGTGGAACCGAGTGTGTTGACTGTATATGTGAGACACTGTGGACGGCGCCGGCGAGATCTGTGAGTGATATCAAGATATGTAATATAAACGCTGATATCTGATACTTGAAGTTCCTATGTATTGATAGCTTGATCTATATACTATGTAGTGACATATGTTGATTTGTACCAGTTCACATGAATGTATATTTTGATGGTTCAGGCAGCATAATTATAAAGAAAAAATTTAACTCGTGTGTTGCCTGGCTATCCTCAGAACAGGAGTCAGACAGCAAAAACACGCACCGCACACCATCCGTAACATACATACATATATATATATATAAGATTTGAAAGGCATGGAATATTTACCTCTCTTGCTACTGTTATTTTGGTACATATTTATCAGATATTTGCCCTTTTATATACATGTGTGTGAAATCTCCTTTGATGCTTGATAGCAATAAACATTCAGATTGACTGCACAGTGCTTACATTTCAGATGAAAGCCCAGAAATCTTCAAGGGACTTCCCGAGGACCTGGTTGATGTTATATTGCTGGTGGAAGGGAAAGAACTGTATGTGAACCGTACTATTCTGGCGCACTACTCTCCCGTCTTTCACAAGATCTTCTCTAACTTCATGGAGGTTACACAGAAAATAGTTTTTCTGCCAACGGAAACATACGAGGATATGTCGATGTTCATGAGCGTGTTGTTTCCCAGAACAGCGACTTTTCCAAGACAGAGCTGCCCCATTACAGGTCTGTGCTGAACTAATTGCATCATGTTTTTTTTGTTTTTTTTCATGAAATGTATCACGTTTTTTTTTTGTTTTTTTTCATGAAATAGACTTCCAAGTTATTTTGATTGATCTTGAAACAGAATAGCTACCAAACGACTTACCTTGAGTGTCTTGTGTTTTAGAACTTTTATCACTGTAGACAATTGCTGTTCCCCCTGATTTATAATCAATATCTTTACACTTGATAAAGTTAGGGGCCATTTCTAATCTCACTTAGAGCCAAGAAATGGGACTGTGCACTGTTCTTGTTTTGGAATCACGTTAACATAATCACATTTTTTAATTAAAAAAAAATAGAAAAACTGAAAAAAAAAAAATGAACAATTCTGTTAACTCACTCGGTACTTGCAGTTTGTTCCCTTTACTATCCTATGGAATTGACCATCTGGGTTATTAAAAAAAAAAAGCACACTAAAAAATAGTCATTACTGTTATTGTGCGTGCATGCGCGCGCGCGCGCGCGCGCGCGCGTGTGTGTGTGTGTGTGTGTGTGTGTGTGTGTGTGTGTCAGTGTACGTCTAATGCTGCTTTCGCACTTGTTTTGGGAGATACTGGTGAAGTTTAGTTATTCAGTCTTCCCATTTCATTGATCTGTTATTTTCCAATTTATTGATTTTATATGTTTTATTTCTAGGCTTGCTTTTGTTTTTTTAAACAGTAATTTATCTAGTTGTATATATAGATACCCCCACACGCCACCTCCTCCCCCCCCCCCCCCTTTTTTTCTTTTTTTTTTTTTTTTTTTTGATTGGCCGAGTCCCATCTCCCCACTCTTCCCCTTTGTTTTGTTTTTTAGTTGGAGTAAAAATAGTATGGATTTTATGTTTTGGTCTTATGCATACCTCTATGCTATATATAAGAAATATGTTTGAATCCTTTTCATTTGTGTGTATTTTTTTTTTTTTTTAGTACACTGTAATTATTTATGTTGTTTCTTTCTAATTTATCTACTGTTTTCCCACATCTTTAGTCATCTTAGAATTGGTGAGAGTGTTCTTAACGCTGCTTGGCCTGACTATGCATTTCTGTTCTATACTATGTTTAAATACCTTCTCTCTGTTGTGCTCTCGTTGCACTCGTTGGACAGTGATATTGTATTTATTGTCACTAAGACGGTTTTTTATATGTTTACTTCATGTACATTGACCACAGAGTTAATCTTGTGTTTCCGTCATACATCCCTTCTCCTATCAACAATTCTTTTTTTTAAGTACCCCTTTCTTTCTGATTTTTTCCCCCTGAAATCCATAGGTTATCATTCCAGCTCTTCCTTCCTCCCCCCCCCCCCCCCCCCCCCCCTTTTTTTTTCCTGTTTTTTGTTTTGTTGTGTTTTCACACCTGAAGTCCATTCCTGCCCCAGTTTCCCTCCCTCCCCCTTTCCCCCACACTGCCTATTTGAAAAAGATTTCATTAACCTCCCCTGTCCACCCCCCCCCCCCCCCCCCCCCCCCCCCCCCTGTCCCCCCCCCCCCCCCCCCCCCCCCCCCCCCCCCCCCCCCCCACCCCCCCCCCCCCCCCCACCCCCACCCCCCCCCCCCATCCATTTCCCACTCCCTCCTCGACATCTCATCCATACTCATCCCCTCTTACCCCTAAGTCTTCTTCACACAAGAGAATGACAAACGACAATCAAGACAACGAAAATGAAGAATGGACAATTGACTTTTCTTGTCAAAATGTTTACATGACATTTATTTAAACATATGTTGTTTTCTGCTACCTTTTCTTTCTCCCCCTTGTGTCTCCTCACCCCCCCCCCCCCAACCCCCCCCCTCACTGCCAGAACCATTCCTTGCCATGCTGTCCTCCCCTTTCCCTTTCACACACACACACACACACACACACACACACACACATATTTTTAACCTCATCCTACCCCCACACTTCCCTCTTTTTCTGTCTCTCTCTCCACTCCTTTTATTGCTTACATTTTCTGAACAGTACTCACTTCCCCTTTCCCTTTCATACACTGTTTTTTGTTCTGAATACCATTGATCAGTGAATATTGTTTCAGGCAGTTTTTTCTGGTGTTTACAAGGTCTGAAGAATGCATTTCTGTCAAAAATTCACTTGTCTGACTGTTGTTTACAGAAATCTGCATTGCTCTACGTCCTGTTCTTGTGTGCATAGTTCTGCTTAACCCTAAACAGGTGACATGAAATCATCGCTAGTCCAACTCTGGAGGTTGGCTTACGTTAACAATTTATCATCTTAATGGGTTTATATCTCACAGTGAAGAAAAGGTTGCCACACAAAAAGTGTTGCTTCACATCCCAAAGATGTGAAAGCAACCTGTAACAGTTACAGTCCGAGGTAATGGTTTGTTTGAAGGCACACTGTCTCCACACCTGAGCTATGGTCAAACTTGGCATGTCGGCATTGTGGTTGATTTCATGTTGCCATGGTGAGACCAATTAAGTCATGACAAAAAATCCAAATCCCAGGGTTACGTCAAAGACGTCTGGCTAGAGGAATGGAACTTGCAGACGGATGATGAAAGAAAAAAAAAACTGTTTAAAATCCATCCAAACCTGAGTACAGTGAGAGTTTTTAACATGTTTCCAAGGGCAGCCGAAAGAAAAAAAAAAAACTGTCTTGGATCATTTGCATACAGGCCACTCCTTTTACACCCATTCTATCTTTTAGACAGTAATGAAGCGTGATGGTGCATTCCACATCCAGTACCACTCACAGCGAAACATTCTTTTAGAGTGTTGGGACTTACATGATGCAAGACCTAAACATTTTACGGCAGAATCCATGAAAACCTTGTTCAGAGATGTCCCACCTATTGTTTTTTGAATTTCTGAAAAAGATTTAAGATTTTGCATCTTATCTAATTCTAAGAATCTACAGATAAAAAGATTTTTAACAAAATTTCCGGTGTGTGTTTAAAGGTGTATTTATAAAGGGGTTGTGTGAATGAGATTTTTTTTTTACATGTGAGTTGACTGGAACACAGTGACAGCCCTGATATGGCTCTTTTGCAGTTGGCTAAACAGTGAAGGTATACATGTATATTATGTTTAGAGAGAGACAGAGACAGACATAGATACATAGATGCATAGACACTTACATAAGATAGACATAAGTGCATGCATGTGTGTATGTGGTTTATGTGCTTATGCATGTGTGTACATGTGGGTGTGTCTGTGTCCATGTGTTTCAGATGAAAACCTGTTGCTCTTGCTGGCTTTAGCTGATAAATACGACACCGAGGAAGAGACAGTCAGATGTGAGGACTACATAGAAAAAAAAAACTTGGGCCAGTATTACTTCAACTTCTTCAAGCACTACACAGCTCCTGCCTGCGCTGACAGTTGGACGGTGTTACGGGAAGGTCGTCTGCTGGTTGAAGCGACCGACGCTGAACTGCCGATTTCGACAGACGATACGGGTGAACAAGAGCTAGACAAAGGCCAGCTGCTGGACAGATTCTCATTGTACGTCAGAGCGTGTGATGCTTACCGCCTGCAGGCAAACAGAGACACAGTGATAACAATGTTGATCAACCTCTGCAACAGCAAGGAGGACCTGTGTGGTACAGAGCATTAAGGTGCCCCCCCTCCATTAAGGTGGAGCTACTGGAACGCATGTGCTGCAAGCTGGAGGAGAGGAACGAGTCTATGCAGCAGGGTTAGAGGAGAGGATGGTGGTGAAATTGTTGTGAGGACAGAGTGGTAGGTTCATCTTAAACAGTGATAATTCTTATGCACAAATGTGCATCTCTGACACATAAACATCCTGTCTTACACACTAGAGTTCAGTCGAAGTGGATAGAAACGTACTTACTTCGAGGACTCGGGTTCGTGAAACGGTCAAAGGGAGGAAACTCCGCCTCCTTTTCCTCTGTGTCTTCTGTGAATGGCGTCAGTTGTTTGGTTTTTATTATTGCGGCTTCCCAAAAAGTACTACTAGAATCTACAGCAGCTTTTTTGTCTGGGAAATTGGACAAATCTCTGAGGGCCGGAATAGCTCAGTTGGTAGAGCGCCGGACTCGTGATCCTTGGGTTGCTGGTTTGAATTTCGGTACATGGGGATTTTTCCCTCGGAGTTAACATTGGTTCTAACTCCATTGCCCATACAGTCCTCCGAATGAGACTGTAAACGGAGTTTCCGTGTGTGAACACACGCACATCATCTTGCACACACGTAAAATCCTATCACCAACTTTTCGGAAGAGAAGGCCAGTTTGGCCGTTAGTATGGATGACACGTTACACATAGCATGCACCTTCCCTGAAGGTGGAGTATGGCTGCCTTAATAGCGGGATAAAAAAATGGTCACACACACAAACTCCACTGCCTGCCTGTACATTCATGATACCAAAAATTTAAAAGCTAAACAGTTGATATTTTGTAAATATTTCAGCGCTTTCAACTGTTTATGTCTAATATAAGAAGGGAAACCGATATCAGTTTGGAGAAAAGTAATTTGAAACAAATGCTGCCTTGACCCAGTGTACAGAAACAACTTTACAGTAAGATCAGCAAAGCTGATTATTGTTTCTAAAACAGTAAGAGAGATACTTCACCCTGAAACCCAAGAAAAAAAAAAAAAACCACTCTTAATTCATGAACATGACAATTGTGGTGGCGCAATCACAGGGACACTACAACCCAAACAAGCAAAAAAGACTCCCACAGCATAACTAATATTAAGCTTAATCTTCAATGAGGTGGTTTGAATAATTCAGTGCATATGAATAACAGCTGTAGAAGGGGGAAAAAAAAAGGTGCAAATGCACCTCTGCATCAACATGGTCCAGCGTAACTGTTCAGGATTTTCGGTAACCCACAGCTTCGAACCGGCCGCCTCTTTGATTCACAATGGACACATGGCCAAAATACGCGTATAGATGCTTCCGTGACATATGTGTGCATGAACAGAACAAAATAGTTCCAAATCTTTTGATTTTTTTTTCCCCCACACATGATTGATTTGTTTGGTCCAACGGAACATAGAATTCCGGAAATGATGTTCCTTCAGTTTATTCAAATCCGATTTTGATGTCCGATCTGTTTCAATTTTTGAAAAGTTCTGAACTTTCACAACATCGGATTCTTTCTTCCTCCAATCCATACCCATAAAAGTAGTGCCATATTCTTTCGCGTTTGGTACAGTTGTCGTCCAGAACGCATGAGTTCTCACCGTAATGAAAGCTACGTTGGAAGGTTTTTTTTTTTTTTCCGCTAATATAAAATAGAAGCCAAGTTGACTGATATTTTAATGTCAAACACAGTTCAAAAAAAAAAACAAAAAAGCAATGATGTAAATCACTCTCTTAACCGTTTGCATGTTTCTTTTGCACACTTTTTTTTTGACTGTTTGTGATGGGCAAAATGATGACGCACTCCAGGTCACCGTTGTCTTATCAAAATCGGAAGGTTTTAGCATCAAACACATATTTAATGCAATGCTAGGTCTTTAAACTGTTTGTGCTGCATATTCAACATGTAACTGATGTGCTTGTAACTCAAAATTTGGTTACTAACATTTCTGAGATTTTTAAACAAATATTAAGTAAGGGGTAAGTGGGGCACAACTCTGGAGACTGACCTATAACTTTCCTCAAGTTTTAGAATGTTCTGAGTCGATGAACAACTCTGGCTTTAAAACCCTTCTCTGCTGAAAACCAAGAAGAGAGTCTATGATTGGACCAAAAAAAAAAAAAAAAAAAAAAAAAACCGTGATTCGGCCATGGGCGAACACATGGACAACCGAATGTACTTCAGCTTTTCCGAGACAAAATCTACAGTTCATCAGTGGCTTGCGGGTGCTCATCCAGGGAGTGGAACACATGTCGAGCAATACGACCGGTTCAGATAATGAAACTGGCTCAGGTACGGATGTAGGACGCTCTGTTTTCTAGTTTCCTCTGGAGCTCAGTTCTCTCTCTGTCTGTCTGTCTGCCTGTTTGTTTTTCTGTCTGTCTGTCTGTCTGTCTCGGTCTCTGTCTGTCTGTCTGTCTGTCTGTCTCTCTGTCTGTCTCTCTCGTTTTCATGAAGTATCTTTCAGTGCCATCCCTCACCCCCACCACCACCATCACTCGCTTCCACTTGCCACACCTGTTGTCCACTTTCCCCCGTCGTCCCCTGACAAGATAGCGTTATAAACAATGGATCGCTATCTCTCTCACAATCAAGCATGCTGAGCTCCATGGCCGTTCTAAATGGTAAGCGGGTTCCCTAAACTGCACCGCTATTTGTAATTATGATATACTTTTCTAACATTGTTCAGGAGATAGCATACTCAAAAAAAAAAAAAAAAAAAAAAAAAAAAAAAAAAAAAAAAAAAAACGTGAAAATGATAGACTGTACTTGTGACAGGTGCGTGCTTTGTGTGTGTGTGTGTGTGTGTGTGTGTGTGTGTGTGATCTGTATCCAGTGTATGTGTGTTACATGAGCACGCTTCAATTCTGGATTTTTATTCTAGTGTGGCAGACACGTGTGTGATGGCATTTCCTGCCACCATTCCTCTTCCTGCATGTCCTTAATCCCCACTCCCCACCCCCCACTTCCACGCCACGCCATCCCTCCCTCCGATACCTCCCTCTCCAACTTTTTCTTCTGTTGAAAACCGTATGTATGACAAATGAACGTGATCCGAATGCATGTGTTTGTGTGTGTGTGTGTGTGTGTGTGTGTGATTCATTTAACGTCTTTCCACTAATTTTTCTTGTGTGTGTGTGTGTGTGTGTGTGTGTGTGTGTGTGTGTGTGTGTGTGTGTGTGTGATTCATTTAACGTCTTTCCCATAATTTTTTCTGTGTGTGTGTGTGTGTGTGTGTGTGTGTGTGTGTGATTCATTTAACGTCTTTCCACTAATCGTGATATTGAATGAAAAAAAAAAAAAAACATGAGTAAGAGAGTAAGACTTGTGCATGTCTAAACTGTATGGAGTTCAATATAACATATTCATGTACATGTGTACATTAACATACGGATGCTTAGGTGTGAAAATTTATTGCATTTGATTGTAGGAAGAATATATAGCTATACTATCATAATAGCCAAAAAAAAAAAAAAAAGAAAAAAAAGTCAACAAAATTATAACCATTAGCCCCCCCCCCCCCCCCCCCCCCCCTCCTCCCTTCTCCTCTTCTGCCCCTCCATCACTTCTGCATTAAAAAAAAAAAGAAGAAAATGTGCGACCTTAGCAGCAGGCCATAATGCTCGTGCAAGGAAAGAGGAAAATGAAGGTATTCAGACTGAGAGCCACACTTGGCGCCATGTTAAGCTGCCCTGTCTACCTTTTTCGTTATAGTATAAAGAACAGTTAGATGGTATCCAACAAAACGTTATCTCGATATCTGGGTACCCCTTACAATTAGCATGTGTATTAAACAACTGATTTCCATAATCATTTCTGGCCGGGTGTGCAGTTGTAAGGCTTGTAATGCCTGCAAAACTGATTTAGAATCTACTCAAAAAAGAATCTGAAATATAGTTTGAGGGAAGTTGATCAAATAATGTAAGGCCATAAGTATTGCTGTTAGTTCTGCTATACATAAGGACTTGTGTAATGCAATATAGAACGATTTCTCAATTTTCAAATCGGGCATTAAAAAGGCACACCCTGTTTTACTGCTTATACAAGAACCATCTGTGTATACCTTTAAATGGTTCGTGTAGTTCTCTTCAATATATATGGCAGTGGTATAACTGGCTAGCATATTTATGTTTTCGTCTTTCTTTTATATTTGTGTTGTCAAGGTCAAAATAAGCTTTTTGAAGTTCCCATGTTGGTACTGGGGGGAAAAAAAAGGATGGTCTGACAGATACTGAATCTTTATCTGTAAAAATGCCAGGGTCGGTTATAGTTTTGGTTGTGAATGTTGCTAGTGTGTCTTAGAGGATATTGATTTAGCTCTTTTAGGAAAGTCAATATCTGACCTAACCTTTATGTCAGAGTTGATGTGTGTTTTGATAGCTGAATTTTTATATTGCATATTTACAACACGCTAATCCTCTATACTCTTCTAATGGAAGCATTTCAGTCTCAAAATATGTTTGTGATGATGATGCATGAGTTGGTCGACCTAGTGCTACTTTTAATGCCTTACATTCAATGCTTTGAAGCTTTTTATAATAAATACTTTGGGGCGCTGAAAAAAAATTCTTGTGCATATGTTAACTGACAGCTTTAAAGATTTACACAGTGTTACTAATGTAGATGAGTTTTGTCCC
>JADBJO010000488.1:325000-345000 GCA_016801955.1 Conus betulinus
CTTCTTCATCCTCCCTTTATCTTAAAACCATCTCTGTCTTCTCCTTCATCCTCCTTTTTATCTTAAAACCATCTCTGTCTTCTTCATCATCCTCCTTTTATCTTAAAACCATCTCTGTCTTCTTCATCCTCCTTTTATCTTAAAAACCATCTCTGTCTTCATCCTCCTTTTATCTTTAAAACCATCTCTGTCTTCTTCATCCTCCTTTTATCTTAAAACCACCTGTATCTTCTCCTTCATCCTCCCCTTACCTTAAAACCATCTGTTTTTTTTCCTTTATCCTCCTTATTTCTAAAACCATCCCTGTCTTCTCCTTTGTCCTCCTTATCTTAAAACCTTTACCGGATGACGTTTTTGACTACACACAGACCCGATCGTGTGGGTCGCCCAAGACCCACACATTTGGTAGAGGCTTTTCCTATTGCTCATCCCTATTCAGATCGCGTGGGTCTTGTAAGACCCACAGCAGTCCTGATAAAAGAGCGGTTCAGCAGCATCTTCGTCACCTGATGGCACGGGTCATGTGTGACCCATTAAAATGTATGGGTCCTGGGGAACCGCGACTGATCACGCTGATAATTGATTGTGCCCATACATGTGACCAACGGCTATTAAGGTCATTGACAAACTCCTGAGATTTCGTGAGCATAGCTCTATCCGTGCATAGGATATGAGTTTTTTTTTTTTTTTTATTGAGTCACTGGGTCATGGAAGACCCAGGAAGCACGGTAAAGGATAAATTATCATTATTATCTTATTATTACTATTATCTCTTGTAACTACCCGCTTATTTTAACCCTGTCACTGTTGTTTCAGTCCTTACCCACCCTCCTTCCCACCTTACCCTCCATCTCCCTATCTTTTAGTAAGTCTGCCTTCTAATCTAACCCCCCCCCCCCCCCTCCACCCCGGCATAATCCCATTCCACCATCCTATTGAAGTGTCGACGTTTAGCAAGCTAGGGGGAGAGAAATTATCTTTGTCAAATGTCTGATCACAGTTACTTCCCATTGATCGGCTTTGAATCTCGATGTGGTTTTTGCTTCCCAGTCTTGTCACGTTAAAAAAAAAAGCACCTGTCTTGCACAGAAGCGACTTGTCCAGGACTGGTTTGCGCGATATGCTAATAAGCCATCATGCCAGATTTGGAGAAGTTCAGGTGAAGAGATGAAAATTGTCTTTGGAACAAGAACACAGAGCATACTTTATACAGGAGGTATCTGACTCGAAGAGTTTTCCGTCTTTTTTGTTGTTGTTGTTTTGCTCATTCTACCCCACATCCACCTCTGTCCCAGTAGGAGACTACTACTATAGCCCCATTATCTGTGTGTGTGTGTGTGTGTGTGTGTGTGTGTGTGTGTGTGTGAGAGAGAGAGAGAGAGAGAGAGAGAGAGAGAGAGAGAGACAGACAGACAGACAGACACAAGACAGGGAGGTAGACATGATAGACACGAAAAAACACACACACACACGCACATACACACACAAACACGCGCGCGCGCGCACACACACACATACACACACGCACGCTTACATACACACACGCGCGCGCGCGCACACACACACACACATGCACACACACGCACGAGATACTGACACACTTTTAAAGTCGCACGTGTTGTTGAATTTCGTGATCATGATCGATGTTCTCCATGTTTCCTTCTCTTATTTTCCTTTTTTTTTCTCTCTCTCTCTCTCTCTCTCTCTCTCTCTCTCTCTCTCTCTCTCTCTCTCTCTCTCTCTCTCTCTCTCTCCAAACTCCAGGGCTCCTAATTGTGAAACTTTACTGCCACTATCACTTCATCACGTGACAGCTCCGGGCGAAGACACGTCAGCCTTAGTCTGTCTCTGTGTCCCCACCTGTCTCTGTCTGTCTGTGTCCCTACCTGTTTCTGTTTTCTCTCTGTGCCTGTCTCTGTCTTTCTCTGTGTCCCAACCTGCTGCAGTATCTGTCTGTCTGTCTCTTTTACTTTCAACCGTGTGTGCCTGTGTGTGTGTGTGTGTGTGTGTGTGTGTGTGTGTTCTTCAATTTAATGTCTATACACATAAGTGATTTTAGACAACCAAAATAACTGAATAAACAAGTTAGAAAAGGAGGAAGGGGGGGGGTGTGTATGGATAGAAAGGCAACTGAAGGAGATAAAGAGATAGAGAAACAGTGAGATAGAAAAAGATGAAGAAGTATAAATGGAAAAGGAAAAAAGGAGAGCAATGAGGATTAGAATGGGAATCGAAAGAAAAAATGTTAACATGAATAAAAATTGCAACCAATAACATAGCTAGAATAACATTTTTAAAAAATCAGATGAACGCTTAACGCAACAGGATAATAACATTTAAATGTGAAAATAGAATTATTAAAGGAATCTAAAAATGGTACTCTGAACAAGTCCTAAAACAATGTCACAAATCAAAGGGGGTTTATCAAAACCTCCTTCAGTGACTTTTCCGTAAAAAAAGCAGGCAGATAGGTTTTCATTTTACTGCAGTGGAAAAGTATATGTTCATTGGAAATTTTCCCACCGCAAACGCATGTGATGTTGGAAGCGAATTTGGTCTTAAAAGCATTAAGTTTAAATCTATAGGCGAGGGAAGTTAAAAGCCTTAAGTTGGACAGTTGGTCATACTTAGATATAAAAACATCTTCAAAACTCGTTTGGTGGTCAGCAGGTGATGAGTGGCCAACATCTTCTTGTTTCTTTCTAAAATGCTTCCAGCAAGCATTCTGCAGTAGGCTATACCCTTCTTTCAGTGATAATGGGTACTTTCAAATCATATGTTTCGTTTGTATAATATGCAGAGGTTTTAGCGAGTTTATCTGCGGATTCATTGAAATGTATTCCACTGTGTGAAGGCACCCAAAGAAATATAAGATTACTACCTCGCAGGATAAGGAAATGCACCAAATGATTAATCTCAAAAATCAAATCTTGTCTCACACTAGAATTTGAATTGCTTAAGGCATACAACACTGATTTTGAATCGACACAAAAAAGAACTTGAGTCACAGTTTTCGGAAAATCAAGCAAATAATGCAAAGCCATGAGAATGGCAGTTAATTCAGCTGTAAATATAGATCTGTGCTTTCCAATGTAAAAAACCTCTTTTGACCTTTAAGTTGGGGATAGTGAAAGCAGCACCAGCTTCGTGATTTTCTAGAACTGAACCATCGGTATAAACTTTGAGATGATTTGGATAATTGAGAAATAAATGCTCCTTCGCAACTGTGCCAATAAAATGTATATTCTCACTTTTCTTTGCATCGGTATAATTAATGTCAAAATGTCCTTTTTGTAATTCCCATGGAGGAATAGCACTACATGGATTACTACATTTTACCCATATCTTCTAATCGTATTTCTGATTGTTGAAAAGTACCTAGAGTTTCAGTTCTTATTGTTTTTTAAGACATGATATGTTCTTGGCTCGTTTTGGGAAAACAACATCTGATCTTAAGCCAATTTCCTTTTCAACATTGTTTTCACTTAAAGAGCCTTTTAACAATATTAGGACCTCGTGTGTGTGTGTGTGTGTGTGTGTGTGTGTGTGTGTGTGTGTGTGTGTGTGTGTGTGTGTGTGTGTGTGTGTGTGTGTGTGTTATGTTGTGTTCAGGGATGATCTCGGAAGATAAAAGAAGCCTAAAAGTACATAACAGAGCGCATTCCATGAACACACACACACACACACACACACACACACACACACACACACACACACACACACACACACACATACATACACACACACACACATACATACATACACAGACACACACAGACACACACACACACACACACACACACACACACACACACACACACACACACACACACACACACACACACACACACACACACACACACACACCACAATTACAAAAACAAAAAGTTATAGAATCAGGGCCCGCCAACTTGCCCTGGATGGTCATCATAAATAACCCGGACTGGTCACAGCGCCTCTACCTTGTCACGCAGAACTGAGGAAAGGGAAGGCTGGACAGATCCCCGTCTGTTCATGCACGTGCTGAATAGCCAGCCAGCAGCAGCAAGACAACGATAACCTTGACCCCATTGAAGAGTCTCCGCGCATGTTCAGTCATAGGTGCAGCAGTATGGTTGAACAAGTAGCTCTCAGGGCCATAGCGAGTCCGATATTTCCTATGTAGACTGTCTCTGCGAATTCAAGATCTGTGTGTCTAGTACTGTTATGTTCGTACACCAAAAAGGCACCTTTTCCTCTCTGCTTATGTCAAAGGTGTTGTGATTTGATTTATTTTTTTTTTTTCGATTTTCGTTTGGTTTCTTTACGTTTCTTTGTTAGCGATTGGTTTCTGGAATAATCCCAATGAATTGGGATTCAGTTTCAGTTGTTCTGACTCAGGATCTGGTAAAGTGGTCATGAGCAGACAGTGAAACTAGGGGCACATTCACCGTGTCCTTTCTGTCAGCCGAATTGGCCTCTTCGTGCGAATCCCAGTCTGCCGTGCCGCAATCACTTCTCTCCTGAAGTCACCCCCCAATGGGTGAGAAAGGACATGCCAAATTCACTCTTCAGGAAGAATATCCAGGTCCCCCCCCCCCCCACCCTACCCCCCACCCCCCACTTCTCCCGAACCACCCCCATCCTTCAAATTCCCAACGTGTTCCAACTGACAAAAAAATATCAATCAAGTTTCTTAGCATCTGAAGTTGACGCTCATGGCGGTGGGAACGGGGGGAGGGGGGGGGGGGGGGGGGGGGGGGGGGATGAAGGAGGGGGGGGGGGGAGAGTTAGCGGAGGAGAGGGGGGGGGGGGGGCATGCATGTTCTTGCTTCTGGACTGGAGAAAAGTATCTTTATTTTCACCCACAATGCAACTCGAAATGTGGATCCAAGATTTACTGGATTTGTGTGTTTCCCACAATTACGTAGAGGCCTAGCTGCATAGCATATCTGGAAACTTGTCTGATCTTTCTATTTGGATCTCTGGTCATGGCCAAAGTGTTAGTGCCGGGTACAGTTTACTTTCTCAATGATGGTTCTTTCCTTCAATCGTTTCATTCTTACGTTAGAATGTCCCACGTGTGCGCTGACTCACTCTGTTGAGTCGGTCACTGAAATACAGCAACAAGATAGGAATTTTGGTCTCTAGTGGTGGTTGCAGAGGTGGTGATGCGGTGGTGGCTGTTGTGGGACCATGTGTGTGTGTGTGTGTGTGTGTGTGTGTGTGTGTGTGTGTGTGTGTGTGTGTGTAATGTAAAAAAAATTCTAACTCGAAGCACACACACACATACACGCACGTAAAAAAAAAAACACACACACTCACACACAAACACACACATGCGCGCGCGCGCACACACACACACACGAAAAAAAAAACACACACACACGCAGACACATACGCGCGTCAAAACAAGCAGACTCGCGCACAGAGATAAGTGGATATCGTTAATCGTGTTAATGTGTGTGTGTGTGTGTGTGTGTGTGTGTGTGTGTGTGTGTGAAAGAGAGAGAGAGAAGAGAGAGAGGGAGAGACAGACAGACACGCACAGAGAGAGAGAGAGAGAGAGAGAGAGAGAGAGAGAGAGAATTCAATCGTAGTTTATCATGGTCAGTGTTATTATGTCATCATGATAATGTCTCTTCTCTCTCGCCAAGTGGAATACACTTAACCGTCTTTCCTTCTGTATTCTATCCCCCCCCCCCCCCTTTTTCTTTTTTTCTTCTTCTTCTTTCTTCTTCATCTTCTAAACAACAACGCAGACACAGAGAACGTTTCCCACATTCAGTTCCAGTGTGCACAAGAGACGTCGCGTCATCACTTCCAGCCGATGACGTCAGCGGCCAAACCCCATCCCGCGCCAGACGCCTGCCACCCATGTGCTTCAACAACTTCCTGGACTGCCTCCTCTACACGGGCGACTACACCAGGTGCAAGTTCAAGCTGGCTCCAGACAACACGACCGCCTTCTGGGATGCCAGCAAACGTCACGCTTCCCTGGAGCCCCTCGGTGGTGATGACGCAAAGGTGGCGGCAGCACCGGATCCTGACGTCAGCGAAAGAGCCTCCGATGACGTCGCTGATGACGGACATGAACTTGTTGGAAAGGTGCTTGAGGATCGTGGGGGCGAGACCCCGGTGAAGAAAAGGGAGGCTGGAGTGAAGAGAGATGGTTGGGACTCTCTGGCTCTGAACGTGTGAACATGGCGCGTTCTTTAATCCATTTGTCGTATATTGCACAGGCAAAGAATGTAGTTGCAAACTGAATCCAGTGCTGGCGGAAATCTAAACATATCTTTGAAAAAAAGAAATGATGTAATAAAATGTCCAATGCCCCACCTTGCACTGCAAAATGTCCAGAGAAGTGATTGCTCTTTCTTGATTTTCGTTGTCCTGGGTGTTGTTTGTCTTTACCTGAAGAAGACCTAAGAGGTCGAAACGCGTCGTGCTTTGTCTTGTGATTCGTTTGTTCGTGTTTGGTGGATTTATGACCTAATTCTCTTTAAGAGCCAAAGAATGGTTAGTAAGACAGAATTACTGGTTCTGATGAAGACATCGAATTAAGGGTAGGTAATTTTCTATATTTTAAAGACAACCGAAATGGAGTTTTGACACAGAAGATACTGAGGGGAAAAAAAATCGGAACCTTTCCTTTACGACGACAACACCACAGCAACAGCAACAGCAACGACAACGCCTGTCACTGAACCGATTGCAAACCTGTATTCCGCTGTAAACAGTAGTGTAAAATGTACATCAGAAACTTTCTGGTTCTCTACTATTCTGACGTCTGTAGCTATGCACTGAATAGTTACGATAGAGGATAGAGATGACTTGATTAAGACCTGCATCAGTTTTGTCTTCCTTCTTACTTGGTTGTTTATCTTATTCATTACACTTCTTCAGTTTTTTCTGCTTTTTTTTTTTTTCTTCTTCCTTTTAAAAAAAGTACATTATGTATAAAAAAAAAGACAATGGAGTGTACACAGTGTGACCAATACTTTCAATTTACTTCTTTTCATCATCATCATGATGTTAGACTAATTTAAATCTTCAATGTCTCTACAGGGGAGAGAGGTGGAGGAGGAAGGGAGGGAGATAGACGGGGAAGGAGGCGGAGGGGAGGGTGGGGATGGGGGGAGAAAGACGAGAAGGGAAGAAAATCTCCTCTCAACATTTCCGACGGAATTTTGATTTAAAAAAAATTCATTTGGTGATTGGGAGAGGGAAAAAAATCTTTTGCGAATTAAATAACCATCTTCTTTCTCTCACCCCCCCTCTCTCTCTCTCCTCGACCCGATATCAGTGATTCTCTGCCCCTAAATCTCGGATTGATTTTGACTCGTATAGCCGCACTTAAAGAAGGGAGACTACCCAAGCGTATCTTCATTTCGACACCAACCGAGATGAAGACATTCAAAAGAAGCATGTTTCATGTTGTGATCGGTTTCAGTTTGATTCGAGTCATTCCACCTACACCATTCAACGGTTTCTCAGCTCGATCAAGGAAAATATGTTTTCAAATGTGTCTGTTTGTTTGTTTGCTGTTTGTCAGCAAGATGATGCAGAAGATGATTGAATGTGTTTTAACGAAATCCGGTGAAAAGACGCAATGTGGCCATTTTTTTTTTGGTTCTTTTGGTGCAGGCCAGAGGGACGACCACTCTGCTGGTTTACTCTGAAAAGCTTACTTGGCCGACAGAGTTACATGTTTACGATAAACGCTTTAAGTTTGTTATTATATATGCCTTAAAGAGTGGAGGGGCAGTGTCACTTTGTCTCAATGCTAGTGACTACACCCCTGATACACCTCTCATTCAAATGACCACATGAGAGGACTTCACATTCCAGTTCTTTTATTGCCCATACGTTGTTGTTGGGGCATAGGTGATGAGGACATACAATGATAAGAACCCTACGTCCTAACTAAATGGGCGAGCCGAATCTGATGTTTGCCCAATTAATTTTCAGATTTTCCCCTCAGAAGATTCCCTACCTAAAAAATAACAAACAAACAATAAAAAACAAAACAAAACAAAAACCAAAAAAACCCACCGAGCTATCTGAAACAAAAGACAAAAAAAAATATTCTTTGCTTTCTAATAGTAGTATTAGGATCATGACAACATTCATCAAAATATCACTGATCTATAGGTTCCTATGGAAAAAAAAGTTCAATAATAAAAAAAAAAGCATTCGAAAAGATAAAAAGAGGTGTCCCTTAGCCTAAAAAAGGAAAAAGGCTGTCTAAGTATGATTAACATCGAACATCACTAGCAAATGCTCCTAGTCAAATGGGCGGCAAGACTCCTCAAACCAACCAAAGCTCACTGGTGCATCCTCACGAGAAAATAATATGTCACCTTTCCAGAAACAGCCACTGCGTTTTAAACTGTAATGTTGATCCTAAAGAAATTCAAGGATTAGAAAAAGTTACCTCAATCTTTTGGAAAGACGTAAAAATTGCAGTCACCACCTTTAACAAAGACTGACCAATAGAGAATGTTAAAACAGAACCTCTGTGGAACAACAGAAATATAAAATACAAAGGAAATACATTACATTTTACAAAACGGTATAAAGCTGGTATCCTTCTCGTTCAAGATCTATGGCGAAATGGACGTATAGTGACCTTTAGAGAAACAGAAGAAAAACTAGGCACCTCCCCACCAAACCTTCCATTCGAATACAATGCGCTGACAAAACGCAATCCCATCCACATGGAAGCAATAACTCGCTAACATTGATCACAAAGACGAACCCCCTACTGATGTTGTAACAGACGAAGGAAAACTCACAGCCCTATCAAATAAACAAATCAGAAAGGTTTTTGCTCAAAAGCAAAACCATGACATATGCGCGACATATTTTTGGCAGTGTAAATTAGACATCAACATTCAAGACTACTTTAACTTAGCGTATGAATGTACAAAGGAACCTAGACTGAGGCTCCTTCATTTCAAATTCCTTCACAACATTTACCCCACCAACATATTGTTACAAAAAATGGGTGTAGTGGAAACAAATAAATGCCTCTGGTGCAAAGAAATAGATTACATTGAGCATGCCTTCTATTCCTGCCCTAAGTTTTCTACATTCTGGAACCAAGTAAAACAGTATATTCTCACACACTACAACATACAGATCCTATGAATGTAACAACAGCTCTGTTTAGGCTTACCAAAACAGATGTATTCACAGATAAACCAAGAAAACAAGCGAACATGGTTCTATTAATTGCAACACTTTCTATTTCAAAGTTTAAATATGGCAAGTGTAAAAATCTGGAACTGATATTTGAGACTGAACTAATGTTACGAAATATATGAAAAACCCCAAGTTGAATAATAATGAAGAAACAAAAAGAAAAAAAAAAAAAAAAAAACAAAACAAAAAACAGAGAGAGAGAGAGAGAGAGAGTAATGCACATAGCTATTGATTTGTCATATATTGGGGACATGTGCATGCTGGGGGAAAAAAAAGAAAGGAAAGAAAAAAGGGAATCACATTATGATAGGTACATAGAATGCAGACTAACAAGATGACAAATAAGTGAATTAAGGAAAATAAAACTTAGCCACGGAGAATCACAGCGAACGGATACAGCTTGGAACAACAGGCGAACGAAAGGTGGAAGTGAGCAAAACGGCAGCCACGAAGCGAAAGAAACCTACGCACATGGTACTGACGCGGGCGCAGCCACAACACAGAAAATCCCTTGCTTTGGATGGAAACAAGAGAGAACTCGACCTTCCAAGACACGAACCCACACCACTACGGGTTCAACTTGCTACTGAAGAGAACGCCGTACTGCAGAATGAAGACCACCACCAACAGAAAGTCAGAAGTGAACAGAAATGAAGACCGTCAAGACACACCGACGACGATGAACACTCTTAGAGAGAGAGAGAGAGAGAGAGAGAGAGAGAGAGAGAGAGAGAGAGAGCTTACATTAATGCATGCGTAACTTATATCCATTAATAACAGAAATTAGCAATACAAAGTAAAGAAAAAGATTCCCGTCAACTGCTCTTCCTCCTGGTAGGAAACAGTGAAAAAAAAAAAATCATCAAAATAATGACGTAAGTGAAACATAAAAAAAAATGTATAACAGGAATTACCCCTAAAAATAAAAGTGAAAAGAAAAAAAGGAATAGTAACATAAGTGATACACAAGAACACATTACATAACAGGACATACTCTTAAAGAATACAAGTGACAAGGAAAAAAGACAGTGGTTTATTTGCAGACTGATGTCATAGAGGGCTAGGAACTTGAGGCCATGGGGTGGATCTTGAACTCAAACCACGCTATTGGTTTTCACATCACTGAGATACTGCTCCGCTCTTGAGTCACTTCGGTGATGTACAGTGGTGCCCTTTCATGAGTCAACATACACAGAGCACAACTGGCTAGCCCTCCTCCCCTCTCCTTTCGTCTCTCCCGGCTGACTCCATGTCCTTGGCGGTTACTAACCTCCTCTTTCAAAATTTTGCTTCATTTTCCGCCCTCAGTCACTCCAGTTTGAAACTTCACTTTAACTGATACTGGCCGATACCCCTTTGTCGTGTTGTATTCATACCCTTTGTCGTGTTGTATTTTACGTCACGTCTTTGACTCTCTGTACTTGTGAACACTGTAAGCCATTTTTCATTCTCACGGTCCTTCATTTGCTAAAGAGATTAACATTTTTCATCTAAGATTTTACGGAAAAGGATTTTTAACGAAGTTTCTGGTACGCTTTTAGATGTATTTCAAAGAGATGTGTGAAGTTTTTTTTTTTTTTTTTTTTTTTTTTTGGATGACTTGCGAGTTGATGTTAACGTGGTGACAGCCCTGATGTAGCCCTTCGCGGTCGGCTGGACTGTAAGCAACATTACTTTACCTTACCTCATTTGCCGAATATGCGAAGATAAGCGTTTTCTCGTTCTACATTTTCACTGTCCTACATATATTATTTTTTTTTGCCTGAAGAAGACGCAAGAGGTCGAAATGCATGGAGGGTGCCACCCAAACATATCATTCCAAGGACAGCCCCCGTGAACTTGCCACCGCCGACCATAAACTCGAACACACTTCCGACGGATTGAAGAGGAACTAGAAACTAATGGCATGACAATAGAGCGGCAGACAGTGCCACGGGTCTTGAGATTTTTCTTTCTTTTCTTTTCTTTTTTCTTTTTTTTTTTCCTACACAGAGGATTATAAGCAAGGGTGGCCGAAGATGATCAGAAATGGTGCATGGAGTTGCTGGGAAGAAGCTTTTTGATTGTGAACATTGTGAGTTAGCCTGTGTGTGTGTGTGTGGTGTGTGTGTGTGTGTGTGTGTGTGTGTGTGTGTGCGCGTGTGTGCGTGCGTGCGCGCGCGCGCGCGTTTGTGTGTCTGGAGACACCTGGCAGCTACGAAAAAACAAAAACAAAACAAAAAACAAAAACAAATAAAAAAACCCCGTTCCTTCTATTACCCTTTACGAACACGAACACATCAGGTAACAGTTTGGTGTGTGTGTGTGTGTGTGTGTGTGTGTGTGTGTGTGTGTGTGTGTGCTGATCTCATTTTATTCTTCTCCAAAATGAAACAAAAACAAAACCCTCCAAACACACGTTGCTTACAAACTGACTAAAACAATCACTCGGGACGCTTGTTTCTACAAGAAAAGGATTTCAATTAACAAAATTTCTGTCTTTATGATTTTTTTTCACTCTACACTGATTACAAACAGCAACACATTACCGTCAACAAAAACACACGTATGACACATTCATAAAGAAATGAGAAAACGTAGAACACTATATACCAACAAGGAATTCACTCACACTTGAATGGGAATCATGTTTGATGAAAGCACGCAATCTAGCACCATCACAAATGGCGCTTGCATACAGCGCACAAACAGACCGAGTATGGAATGGAAAACTTCTCGCCCCAAAAGGTCATAATTCATGTTTTATTCTTAAAGAAAAAAAATCTATATAAAAACAGTAATTTCAACGGTCGGAGAAATAATATTGGTGCAACTTGGGAGTTTGGGGTCAACCAACAAACAGTACAGAACAAAGTGACACATGCGCTATATAAAAACTTAAAAAAAAAAAAATAATTGTGACTGCCCGTTTTCGACACTAAATTCTTGTTCGCTACTCCATACGAGCCAGGCATCTCACCACGATGCTGCAACCGTTGTGACCAAAAACCCACTGCCGTGCAGCTAGGTTACCCCCGAGTTATCCCCCTTAGACACCTTCTTCTCGGTACATTCCGCCATTGACGCAAAAAAAAAAAAAACAACACCAAAAAAACAAACAAAAAAAACCCACCAAAGCTCCAAACCACCTTACAAAACAAAACTCGCTGACACAACTAGCTTTTGGATGTTCCAAGAAGGTTTAACAAAATGCTCACCAGAAGACAGTACCGATCGGCTGGCCACACACTTGAGAGCAGTGAACTAAACGTCAATCAATCCTAGAGAATACAATCAAATTCCAAACCATCGTACTGGCTGGTGAGCACACAGCAGACCAAGTCTTCACGTAAATCAGAGTTAAGTTCAAAGCAACTGAATGTTGAATTCCGGCATAAACTGAAATTGGAGTGTATCTACGGTGGGGACGAGTGCGAGGAACAGAGGGGGTGGCGGGGGGGGGGTGGGGGTGAGGGTTAGTACCGTAAATTCAAATTCTGCATATTTTCAATGTACACAACATCACTGAAACATCAAACGGCAGATCAAAAGAAGAAAAACTTAAATTGTTGACCTTACAGTCCCAGTAAGCGGCTGTTACAGTAACCATGGTAGACAAATGATGATGATGATTATAGCATTTAAATAGTGGCCTTCTACTGTGCTAAAACAATTCAAGGCGCTCGTATACGTCATTAGCACACATGCATACCAAGCTGAAGGTCTACCATGGAGTGGTGCTAACCACTCTCCACTATGCCAGTGAGACTACCTACAGCAGACACGCCAAACAGCTCAACCATTTTCACCTGAGCTGTCTCCGCAGACTCCTACACGTCAGGTGGCAGGACAAAGTCCCAGACACTGAGGTCTTGGAAAGGGCCAGCATACCCAGCATCTACACCTCCTTCAGAAATCCCAAGCCAGATGGTCTGGCCACACCGTCAGAATTCCAGATAGTCGACTGCCGAAACAGCTGAGTCAGGGCAAATGCAAAGTTGGGGGGCAGAAGAAACGTTTCATGGACTGCCTCAAAGTGTCCCCTCAAAGGCCTGGACACCAACCTCAACACCTGGGAGTCGCTTGCCCTGGACCGCCCAGCCTGGCGAAGCAGTCTCACAAAGGGTGCATGTACATCAGAGAAAAGACGCACAGCAGAAGCTGAGAGAAAGTGAGCCACGCGCAAGGCCAGAGCTACCTCCACCTCCACTGTAGCACCCACCCACACGTGTCCCACATGTGGGCGTTCCTTCCAGGCCCAGATCGGCCTCACCAGCATCTGCGGACCCACACCCAGCGAGCTTCCATCTGAGATCGAAGTCATGGGTCATCTTCGAAATCGAAGGACGAAACACACAGCAGCAGCAGCAGCAGCGACACAACAACAACAACAACAACAACAACATACCATACATCAAAAAGATCAGTTGTGGACACATATCTTTGGGTTTTATACGACGGATCTGTGCGCCCGCACATAAGTCACAGACCCAGTTTCAACGAGTCATCAACACTATTCTAACGGGTCATTGTTTTTGATTTTGTGATGATGAACGTTGCAGTCCAATATCAGGCTGAAAGGGAAGAGAGTGATAGTAAAGACTCCAAAATATTGATAAAAAGTTCTACAGTGACAGCATTCACTTTTACCGTTGTGATCTGTTCCCACAAATTTCATCACAGAGTTTTTCGAAGCCAGGTTAAGGATCAGGGTTGGGGGGTCAATGCTAATGCTAATAATAACAACAACAGCAGCGCAGCAACAACAACTATAATAATGATAATAATAAGAACAATAATAATAATGATATTAGCAATGATAACAATAAAAACAATATCAACAACAATAATAATAATTAAATCATTATCAATATTATTAACAGACATAATAATGCACCAAACAATACCCCCCTCAAGGTTGTCAGCACGAGAAGCCACATGAACTCCTATCAAATATTTAATGGAAAATGTCAGAACTACCCCAACTTCTGACAGTCAGAACTCCAAACATAAAATGGAAAATGTCGGAAATACCCCATCTTCTGACAGTCTGAACTCCAGTCAAACATAAAATGGAAAATGTCGGAAATACCCCATCTTCTGACAGTCTGAACTCTAAACATTTAATGGAAAATGTTGGAAATATCCCATCTTCTGAAGTCTGAACTCCAAACATTTAATGGAAAATGTCGGAAATACCCCATCTTCTGACAGTCTGAACTCCAAACATTTAATGGAAAATGTTGGAAATACCCCATCTTCTGACAGTCTGAACTCCAAACATTTAATGGAAAATGTCGGAAATACCCCTTCTTCTGACAGTCTGAACTCCAAACATTTAATGGAAAATGTCGGATATCCCCGTCTTCTGACAGTCTGAACTCCAAACATTTAATGGAAATGTGGAAATACCCCGTCTTCTGACAGTCTGAACTCCAAACATTTAATGGAAAATGTTGGAAATACCCCAACTTCTGACAGTCTGAATTCCAATCATTTAATGGAAAATGTTGGAAATACCCCGTCTTCTGACAGTCTGAACTCCAAACATTTAATGGAAAATGTCGGAAATACCCCAGCTTCTGACAGTCTGAACTCCAAACATTTATGGAAAATGTCGGAAATACCCCATCTTCTGACAGTCTTAATTCCAAACATTTAATGGAAAATGTCGGAAATACCCCATCTTCTGACAGTCTGAACCCCAGTCAAACAGGAGAATGGAAAATGTCGGACACTACCCCCATCTTGTAACAGACTCCAGTAAAGTGGAAAACTTGGATCCGCTCTCCGACTCGGATCCAACATGTCAATGGGTTTGTTCTTGGTTCATGTCCACTTTGTCACCACGTTTCGTTCAAATCGATCCTGAGGTTTCATCGTGACCACACCCTGACCATTTGAAAGGCAGACAGACAGAGAGACAGAGACAGACAGACAGACAGACAGACAAGCCAACAGGTGCTGGTGAAAGCATAGTCCCTTGACTGTGTGCCATTAACAGACGAAGCAACGCACGCGCACCCCCGCCTGTCATCGTGTTGCACATCACAGTCATTCGCCTGCATCACGTGCGGCAAACGCTATTCCCCATGCTCACCCCTCAACTCCCCTCCCCTCCCTCGTCCAGTCTGCCCCCCCCCCCATTCTACCCTTACAACCTCATCACACACGTAGCCTCAGTAGCCAGATTTGTATTTTTCTTTTTTTTTGTTTGTTTGGGGGGGGGGGGGGGGGGGGGGGGGGGGGGGGGGGAGGATTCGCAGTCTCTTGTGTTTTTAATAGTGTAACCATTTAGGCCCGAGTCATACTGGTCGAGTGTCTTGTTCAAGTGCAAGAATAAGATTTTTTTTTTTTTTTTTTTTTTTTTTTTTTCTTTTTTTTGCGCGCGCTCTATCTTTCGTCTCGCCATTTTGTGATGGTGATACAAAGGGAGTTCGTAACAAAGCAGTGTGCGAATCGACTGAGGGCGTAACTTGAACGCGGGGACATATTTTTTTCTTTGTCAATTCACCAAGCTCAATTCAAGTCATCTCTCCACTTCAATGTCGCTTGCCCCACTCGAGTGGAAACACATTTTGAAGCCAGGAGAAGATAACCTAATAGTGGCTTGATTCCCTTCCAAAATGGCGACTGTTTTCGGTGACGCCGATCCAATTATAAATTCTGCCACATAGAGCAGCTGTTAGTTCAAAAAGGTGGAACAATGAAAACGATTAATTACACACGCCACGCGCAGAGCCCATCATCAGATAAAAAAAAAAATCAGCGGGTAAATCCAAACCAAACCAAACCAACAAACAAAAACAGGTGTGCTAAAGTATGTGCGCGTGTGACTGAGACGGGTCCATGTCATTGCATCGACAGCTCATCGCGTCGACAGCTCATCGCGTCGACAGCTCATCGCGTCGACAGCTCATCGCGTCGACTGCTCATCGCGTCGAGCTCATCGCGTCACTGCTCATCGCGTCGACAGCTCATCGCGTCGACAGCTCATCGCGTCGACTGCTCATCGCGTCGACTGCTCATTGCGTCGACAGCTCAGCTCATCGCGTCGACGATCCTAAAATGTGTATGAGCTGTCGACGCAATGACATGGACCAGATCCTCTACACAACATCCTGTATCTATACTTAGACTACACCCTGTAAACTACATCCTGTATCTATAGCCAGACTGCATCCTCTAAACTACATCCTGTATCTATACTCTGACTATATCCTCTAAACTACATCCTGTATATCCAGACTACATCCTCTACACAGTATCCTGTATCTATACCCAGACTACATCCTCTACACATCCTGTCGACGCAACGAGCTGTCGACGCAACGAGCTGTCGACTTTACGGGTACCTCCCCTGAGACTATCCACACAGCCAGAAAATATCCTGCCACACGGCAGCGATCCACACGCGTGTCAGTTTGCGGTGAAGTACCAAGTTTAGGGACCAATACATGTGGTCAGTATGAAAGCAATAACATGTCTCATCGCTGACACCTTACCCACTGCCCCCCCAAAATTTCATTCTGAACTGATTTTGCAATGTCTGCAATTTCTTTGTTGTAATTTTGCTGGCAATCGCGCCTTCACGGGAGAATGCGCGCGTATAACATAAAGATGGACGGTCAGGTACGCAGATGACTTCCTTCATCGTGTATCTTGCGTGTGGCTCGTTGCGTGTGCTGGCATAACACTGCCTGAACACCAGCCTAGTTTTGTAAAATTTTTTTTTAACCTTTTTCGGGCTGCTTTATCTAGATGGCCGCGTCAATCAGGTTTCAACGAGTGAAATCAAGAACGAGCACTCCAGCAACAGACTCACCACGCGCAAAATGAGTTTCACTGATCCCTTAACCTCGCCGCTCAGCCATCGTACATCTTTCGACCTTTTGACCTACGTCTCCCAGTGCTCAGCCACAAAGTGTGACCGGAAACAATAAACGCATGCGCACATGGACCGAAAAAACCGGATACTTGAGAAAACGAAAATTCCTATAAAAAAATACACACACACACACACACACACACACACACACAGAATCTTCGCCCCTCCACTCTCTCTTCCCACCACAATCTTGCTGTCATAACTACTTCCCCCACCCCCCACCAGCCTCGTGCCTCCCCCCACCACAATTCAAAAAAAAAAAAAAAGAAAGAAAGAAAAAAAAAAAAGAAAGGGGGTGGGGGTGGGGATGGAGGGGGAGGGGCTGTGGGGGGGGGGGGGGGGGGGAGGGAGACAGGAATCACAAGACAACAAACTAGACGCTTTTTTTCTGCACCGAAGTTCAGGAGTGAGGGAGCGTGTCGACTCTGTTCTTCTTGCAGGCCCAGCCCGTAGACGATCATCCCCACCACGGCCACGACGATGATGCCCAGCAGGGTGCCGGTGATGGGCACGTAGACTGGGATCCTGGACGTCCTGCACAGCAAAGAACAGCAACAGGGCGAAATCCAAGTAGCGATCCGAGAGGCAGGACGCGGATTCTGCGCGCTATGAGTGTTCCCTGCACAAACGAAAAATTGCGTCCTCGTGGTCTCGAGACGGCCAAGTCAATCTTGAAGAAAGCTGGTGTTGTTCCGGCAGACGTGATAAAATGAGATTCGTTCTACACCGGTCGTAGATGGGGAAATGCAAGGGGAAATACAGGGGGGAACCAGTGTAGTTCCTCCCACCCCCCATTCTCGAAACCTCCAGCACAGAGGCTGACACTCAAATGAGATGCTTCCGGGTGATACTATTACATATTTCGTGCAAACTCAAAAATATCTTCACGTTTGTAAATTACTGAATGTTTTGTGTGTGTGTGTTTTTGTTATTAAGACCCTTTCGCTCTTCGTCATTTTTTTTTTCACGGTAGTGTCAAAGTGTATAACGTGTACAGTGTAGGGGCGAACGGTTATCCTTGGTACATGCCAATCATTTTTTTTTATGGATGGTTTGCATTAGAAAGTCAGCATAGTTTATTCAGAAGTACCGAAAGAGTAAAACGGACCAAACTACAGATTCCACATAGCCGTAAACTGAAAAGAAACCCATATGTAAATTGCAGACTTCAAACCTCACGATCAATAACATCATAAACCTTCATAGAGCAAGATGTGGAGCGGCACAAAACGTATGTCAACTGTCAGCAGTAAAACTGCATCAACCTGACAGGTGATGTCAACCCAGAGAAGGCACACATGGAGACACAAGCAAGGCCTTCAGGAGATCGCCAATGCGGGTACTACTGTCAGAGGGGAACACTACATCACCAACACACCAAGCAACCACGATCCACACCGCAGGAGGCCACGAACCACGATCCGAATCAGCTGTCACTTCAAGAGCACGCAGGCGATGTTTACTGGCTGGAGCAGATGACTGGGAGTCTACCACAGACCTTCCCAAACAGGAGAACCATCCGGGAGGCATAAGTGAGTGTGGCACGAAACCAGACCTTGTGTTCAGCTCAAGGTTATCACAATAAATACATACGATTCAGCTGAAAGCCAAGTGAAAGCAGAAATGAGCAGGCCCCTACATCTACCAAACTGGAAAGTGCGCCAGGTCAGACGGCAGCCGCCTTGGAGGCTGGAGCAAGGGAATCTATATGGCTCATCAGCCAAATGACCTCATAACACAGATCATGCATTCTGGTAAGAAGAGAACCAATTTAGCCTTAAGGCAATGGCCGAAGCAGCTGGAAAGAGTTCCAGCTGGATCTGGTCGAGAAGGTGAAAGTGAAGAGAAACTGAACTTCACATTGTTTACATTTCGCAACTAAGAACAGGTGTCCTAGAGCCATACGGATAAGGCATCTGTCTGTAAAGAAAAAAAAAAAAGGGCAACGCCTGGAGAAGCCCACCCATCCAGAAATTGCTGGTTCGCCAGCGCAGAAAAAAAAAAAAAAAAAAGTTGGCGGCGGAAGAAGATCAGAAGTTATGACCTGGATGCGGGCCGGCGCCCATAGATTGTAACAGTTTTCTTCTGGGCTGAAATTTTTGTCGGGGGATGGGGGGGGGGGGGGGGGGGGGGGAGGTCTTCTCTGAAGACCTTCTGCTGTGAAGTTCTCCGTCATCATCATCATCATCATCATCATCATCAGATCAGCATCATCAGATTTTCTGAAATAAAACGCTGTTCTTCTGTTAAACAAATCTGGATAAAATGAAGGTTCAAAAGTAAGCAATACTTGAGCTGTGTCACCTTCACCTTCGTGATTGCCAAAAAACGGTCATGCGCACCTTCCCTTCCCAGCAAGTACTCCCGGCGTCATCTTCGCTTACGTGACGACAAGAAACTTGTCAGGTACACCTTCCCTTCCCAGCAATTACTCACGGCGTTATCTTCGCTTACGTGACCACAAGAAACTTGTCACGTACACCCTCCATTGTCATCAACAAAGCCTTCTCGGCATCAACTCCACTTGTATGACTGAAAGAAAAAAAAAAAAGTCACGTTCCCCTCCCTACACAACAATCATTCACGACGTCACCTTCAACTCCTGTGATCGAAAAAGAAACAACAAAACAACAACAAACAACAACAACAACAACAACAACAACAAACCAAACACCTGTCACATGCCCTGCCCTTCCCAACAATTACCCCTGCTGAACATCCTGGTCGAAGCACCTGCTCTCGCGCTCTCTCTCTCTCTCTTTCTCTTTTTAAATCTCTCTGTCCATCCGTCTGTCCGTCCGTCTGTCTGTCTATTCTGTTGTGTCCGCCTGTCTGTCCGTCAGTTTGTTTGCCTGTCTCAGTCTGTCTGTCTGTCTATTGTCTCTGTCTGTCTGTCTGTCTGTCTGTCTCAGTCTGTCTGTCTGTCTATTGTCTCTGTCTGTCTGTC
>JADBJO010000488.1:350000-365000 GCA_016801955.1 Conus betulinus
ACCTCCGCTGCACTCGGATAAAAGGGTCTGTGGGAGGAAGGAGGTGGGGGAAAGGGAATCAGTTCCAAGGAATCCAATGTGGCTGCACACCAAAAATTTAAGCGCCAAGACCTTGCTTAAAGAATTGAGTATCTATAGACTGGCGCAATTAGATTGTTTTGAGATTTTTTATTTTATCTGAAGTCGATTCTCCTCATTTTCTTTCGTATGGCCATCAGTGTACAAGCCGGGTGGTTCCAAGCAGACAGATTAAATTCAAAGGAATGGGACTGTTTTGGGCGCTTTGAGCTGGCGCAAAGATAGGGTCACGAGTGAGTGCAAAGGCTTCGAAATGTTTGTCACCTAAGAGAAAAGTCATGTGCTTGAAGATTGTTTGCAATTTCATCGGTGAAAATCCCCCCCCCCCCCCCACCACCACCCCCCCTCAAACAAGAAAAATAACTGGTGGGGAGTTGTTCTTTTAATCAATTGTTGGTTTGATATTAAATGCTGGCTCAATTTTTATGGTGGGACTCAAAACGCTTACATGGATCTATGTAGTGTTTTGGCTGAAAATCTTAATTGTGGCGTGTGGCCTGTTCCGTTATGAGGAAACACATATCCGATATCAGATACCCACACCTTTTCTTGCTCTGGAAGAAACCCAAATTATTTATAGCTCTTCATTTCACTCGCCACACAGCAAATAATCCCAGACCTAGAGACGAAATAACTCGCCCCCCCCCTCCCTCCCCCAGCCACCCCCTACCTCCCACCCTACATAAATCCTCTCCCCCCCCTTCACCCTTCCCCAACATTCCCCACTTTCGTCCTGCTCCCCTTTCGCCCCAGCCTCTTAGACCCCCCCACCCCACCCCACAACATCCCCCAAGTTTAGATAAAACAGTGACACAAGTGTGTCACAAACGTTCGTCATTTCTTCAGATGGGTTCCCCGTCTCCCCGACAAAAGGTGGCAGTAAGGAAAGTGATTCTCTCCATTCCTCTTCCTCCATCATCATTTGTTTTTCTTTTCCAGTTTCCTCCCTAACTTTCCTTCTTCTTCTCCTCCACCGTCTATATCTTCTCTTTTTTTTTTCCCCTCCTTCGTTTCCTCTTCCTCCTCTTTCTTGTCCTCCTCCTCCTCCTCTTTCAATTCCCCTTCTCCCCCTTCTCCTCTTTCTTATCCTTCTCCTCTTTCTTCTCCTTCTTTTTTTCTCCTCTTCCACCTTCTCCTCTTTCTATTCAGTTCCCCTCCCCCTCCTCCTTCTCTTTTTGCTTGTTCTCCATCCTCCCCTCTTCTACCTCCTTCTTCTCCTCCTCCTCATTCTCCAATTTCTTCTCCCCTTTCTCCTTCTTTTTCCTCCTCCTCCCCCTTTTATCTACCAAATCTCTTCTTCTTTACTGACCCCCCCCCCCCCCCCCCCCCCCCTTGCGCATTTCATGATTAGAGAGAAAGAATCGCGGACAAGTCAGCACGCCCTGTGGTATGCATGTTAATCCCCACCCACGGCTCCCAGCCCGCCGGGCCACACACAGGGGTGCACAGTGACCCATACAGCGGGTCGTCGTTTGTCAAAGTGCCTGAACACGCACCTGTCGGCTGCTGACAGACACCATTCAAACGCAGCAACAACATCAACAACTTCGGTGGGTTTGCACTGTAAATGTCTAGTAAACAACGCGGGGTTTTTTTTTTCTTTTTTTTTTCTGGAGCTGAATAATTTGTGGGGTGAAGTTGGGGTGGGGTGGGGGTGGTGGGGTGGGGGGGGGGGGGGTGAGTGGGTGGAGGAGGGGGGAATGGGGTGGGTGGGAGGAAGGAGGTGGATGAGGAGTGCTCGCAACGCTGGTGGGGGAGTCGTTTGTTGATCCGTTTTGCTGGTCATCCGGCTTTTTTTTTTTTCTTTTTTCTCCTCCTCTCACGATTATCATTGTATTTTGTCACTTGACAGGAAAACGCCGATCCAGTCACTCCAACTGGCCTCCTGTTTGTAAACGGCATCCGCTAAGGCGCACACGTGGCAAAACCTGAGATGCTGGATGCCCAATCAAGCCCCTCAAATCAACATGGTTCAAACGGTGTGTCTGCAAATATATTGACAGCAGAGTGTTCGAAGGTTAGAATCGTGATCAGTTCCGAGTTGTAAACACACTGCCTTTCTCAGGATCAGGGGCACACAACACTGTACAGATCTCCAACGGCTGGTCTTTGTTCCACTGGCGTACCTTCTGGCTGTTTCCCGTCTTTATTTTCGTTTAACGTTTTCGACATTGGATACAGACAGCAAGTCACTACTTACTTGATAGGGAGTGATAAGAATATACTTATGAGGAGACAAACCATATTGGTGGGGTGGGGGTGGGGGGTGGGGGTGGGGGTGAGGACAGCTCAGACACAACCCAGAGTAAAATTGTGGGGGGGGGGGGGGGGGGGGGGGGGGGGGGGGGGGTTAGGCGGTTTTAGGCGCGTTTAGAGAGACAGTATGCAACCAGGTGAACGCCGGGAATTTATCAAAATCAGAGGGAAGTTCACAGAACTGGACAATTCACGAAACCCGACATACAAAATATCAGCTATGAATGAGAAAAAAAAAAAACAAAACAAAACAAAACAAACAACAACAACAACAACAACAAAAGAAAACCACGAAAAGCAAACTCAAGGTGTAAACAAAGCTAGAGACCAGTTCACAACTTTTCCCGTTTTAAAATCCACTCAAACTTCGAAACGAAGAAGACAAATTATTATTTAAACAGGCAAGAGGTCACAGGTGAAATTTTGTCGATTTATATACAGTCATCATTCTCCACGCACTACCCCAAGAAATTAAAAATGGAAGTCCTCTTATTGGTAGGAGGGAACCTTGCCATCACAAACACATCAACAGACGCCAGTCTCTACGTTACCTCCTTGTGGTGGTGGTGTTAATGATGAGGTAGATGACATTCAACAATGACGCCGATGATGATGATGATGATGATGATGATGATGATGACGATGACGACGATCATGGTGACGACAGCGGTTGTCATTTTGTTCTTTGATGATGATGATGACGGCGGCTATCTTGTTCTATGATGATGATGATGATGATCAAGACGACGACGACGATGACGATGATGATAATGATGATGATGACAACGATGAAGACGATGACGACGATGATGTTGTTGTTGATGGTGATGATGATGATGATGATGATGATGATGATGAGAACGATGATGATGATGACATACCAGTGAGTTCTCGCCTTCAATACCGAAGGCAGCCACACAGATGATCTGTGACAAGTTCCAAACGAGGATAAACGCACTCTTCATTCTTGTCCCCCCTCGGTGGAGTTCTGCTGATGACGTAATCACTGCCACTTATGACGATGACGTCGATGACGACAATGCTGGTGATTTCACACCCTTTAATCTGTCCTTTGCTGTACACTGGCCTATCTTACGTGGGTGAACATGTGAATTCCTTAGAAGTTTACCACATGACGTGTGTGTAAAACGCACGGTCCGACTCTGCTGTTATGGGAGACCACTCTGGTGTTTTGCTCTGTGGCGTGGCTCTCGGTTCTTTTTTTCTAAAATTTCATTCTATGACGTCAGATCCTGTCCTTGACTTTCAGGAGTGTTTCTTCTTCCCCCCCCCCCCCCCCCCCTTCTTTTAGCGTTCATTCCACGACACCAGGGCTGTTTTACGCTTCACTCTTCGAAGTCTAACGCTTTAGAACTGATCTTGTGACGTGGAACCGTTTCAGGATTCGGTCATCCGTCGTGGAACTTGTCCAGGATTTCCGCTGAGGCGTGTAGTGGGACTGTTGCAAGATTCTCTCTGGCGCGTGGCTGTTGCGCTCTATGCGTGGTGGACTGTTGCAGGATTGGGTATTGGCTGGTGGATGCAGGATTGGTGTAGTGGGGACTGTTGCAGGATTGGCTGTATGGCGGTGTGGTGGGACTGTTGCAGGATTGGCTCTATGCGCGTGGTGGACTGTTGGGACTGTATGGCGCAGGATGGACTGTTGCAGGATTCTATGGCGTGTAGTGGGACTGTTGCAGGATTTGGCTGTATGGCGCGTGTGGACTGTTGCAGGGGCTCTATGTGGTGGACTGTTGACTCTATGCGCGTGGTAGTTGGGACTGTTGGCGCGTGGTGGACTGTTGCAGGATTGGCTGACTGGGACTATAGCGATTGGTAGTGTGGACTGTTGCAGGATTGATGGCGCTGGACTGTTGGCGATTGTAGTGGGGGACTGTTGCAGGATTGGCTGTATGGCGTGTATGGACTGTTGCAGGATTGGCTCTATGTGGTGGTGTTGAGGATTGTTGCAGGATTGGCTCTATGGCGTGTGGATTGTTGGGATTTTATGGCGTGTGGTGGGGCAGGCGTGTGGGATTGTTGCATTGGCTCTATGGATGGCTCGCGAAACTCTTTCCGCTGCTGTCTGCTGTCACTCTGTGACATAGGGTGTTTCAGGATTCACTCTATGACGTAGGGTTATTGCAGGGTACACTCCATGGCGTGGCATTGTTTCAGGAGTCATTCTATGACATTAAGTTGTTTTTATATTCACTCTTCTGTATATGGGATTGTCCCAGGATTCGTTCTTCCGCTGTCACGCTAAGGCTTGAGCTGATTCTGCTTCACTCCATGTGGTGGCATTGTCTCAGAACTCACTATGTGGCAAGGAATTGTTTCAGGATCCACTCTATGATCGGAGACAATTTCAGGATTAATCCTAGGAAGAAGGGATCGTATAAAAGATTCACTATATCATATGGAACTCTTTCAAACTGAACTCCACGCGATGGAATCGTTTCAGGGATTCATTCCATGAACATGAAAAGGTACTTTTTCAGAAGTCTTTACATGACTTGGTATCTTATGGGACTCTTCCAAACTGAATTCCATGCGATGGAATCGTTTCAGGATATTCCATGAACATGAAAAGGTACTTTCTAAAAAGTCTTTACATGACTAGGTACTCTATGAAATGGGCGTTTCAGGATTCACTCTATATTCTGGAATGGTGTTGGGATCCGCTCCATCACTTTGGAATGCTTCATCAATCACTGCAAGACGTGAGGTTGGTTCAGGATTCACTCTGTACCGTCGAATTATTTCATGGTTTAGGCATCGACACGTGAATGGTTCAGGATTTACTGTTTATTTCCTCCCTCCAGGGGGCGTACCTGCAGTCGTCGATCTCTTTTTTTCTTCTTCCGTTTTTTGCTGCAATGGAGGACTGCCAATACCTGAAACAGAATTGTAACAGGGAAAAATATGATGAATAATAAGAGCATTCACTCACAAGAAATACTGATTTATTTCACAATGTTTAGAAAAAAAAGGAAATAAAAAATGAAGAAAAAAAAGGACAGTAACTCTACATTAGAAAGGTGTTCTGGAGGACGCAGACATCTGCCAAAGTCGCCAAGATCCGGGATTCACTGATCCGGATCCGCTTCACAGATCAGCATCAAAACTCACAGGGTTTCCTGGCCCATATTCCATCGTTCAGCTCCGTTGAAATCCCTGTCTCTATTCGCCCATCGAACACACACAGCAAACACACCACTGTTGACAATCGGTTTCCGCACACTCACTCTCTGCATTATTTCACACCCACCCACACACACACACACACACACACGCACACTCATCACACCACACACACACACACACACACACACACATGAACCACGGATAGAAACATAAATCTCCTTGACGGAGGTTACTGTTATAATGAAACAAAGGGAGGTAACTTAATACCGGTATTGCTTGCGTGAACCATTTAACCCCGAGTTGTGTTTGACAAATCAACTAGTCTAGTTCATCCCTGTAAAGGGTTGGGGCAGATCGGTCTCTCTCAGACACGGGGGTTACCCGTGGAAAAAAGCGCTTCGCTAAAGTTTGGCAAGAGCGCTCTGTCTAAGCAGGCATTGCCAACCTTGGTCAAAAGAAAGGTTAACTCGCGTTGAGTAGCGACATTTTTTTTTTTTTTTCCATTACTGAACGACCCTAAGACAATAACGGAATAGCGTGAAGCGGATCTTAGAATAAACATTTGGATGTGAAGTTGTATCGCAGCTGAACAAATACCTCAAAATGAAATCCGAATGCACACGCCAACATGAAAAAGGGAAGCCGACTACAATCGCCGCCATCTTGTTTCACTTGCCAACGCCCCCTAGTGGCTGGTAGAGGACTTTTTTGGAGCACTCGTGGTAAACAGGGCTGAGGGGTTGTCTTCCTTGAAGAGTTTCTACTGTTAACCTCTCCGTAGAGTTTTTCTTCCAATCACATAAAAAGAACAGACCGTAAACTATGATGCAAAACAGCTACCAAAAAAATGTATAAATGGTTGAAATCCAGTCTTATGAAACGAACTTTTAAAAAATCGTAAACTACAAAACGAAAGACATGCCAAAAATTGTATAAACGATTCAAATTCAGACTACTGAAATCATTAATTAATCAAAACAAACAAACAAAATAAATAATTAAAATCCAGACTTGTCAAATTAATAACACCCACCCCTCCGTGAATGACAAAACTTAATTAAGAAATACTGGCATTTTATGTCCGTCTATCTCTCTACACAAATACGCGCGTGCATATGCACACAAAAAGGCGCGCGTGCGCATGCCCCCCCGCCCCGCACGCACGCACACACACCCACACACACACACACACACACACACACACACATACACACACACACACACATACACTGTTTACTGTTTTTGTGAAAAATGCCTCTTTTAAACGGTTTTTGACGTTAGCATGTTCCAAGACAATTTTAGTCTGTAAAATTTAGTCTGTAGAAGCCGTGTTTACGTAACCCGAAGTCTTGCTCTACGTCAGTTGTTCTGCACGTAGTCGGACTGTATAAACTCTTGAGTTTGGAACGTGAAATCCTATAAAGGCAAGGTTTAAAAAATTGCGATTTTGTTCCTCATCCCATCCCTTTTTTCAACTGAGTAATCAAAGTTATGTTATAAGTGTGCTAAAGAGGACAGTGCGCCGATTTCAGTACAACAGTGGCATATTTGTCAGTCACACACATAATCCGTGTGCTCTATTCACTGGCAAAAGGAAAGAAAATGGTAATAATGATAATAGCAGTGATAACAACAAGAACGATAATGATACTGCTACTACTAAGATAATAATAACGATAATAATAATACCAATAATGATACTAATAATACCAATAACGATAATAATGGCAAATGTCAAAGAACCGTAGTTTCTATGATGGCTGTAATCTACAACAGATCATGTCTGCATGCTCTTTTCAGGGAAGGTTTAACATTTTATCACTAAAGCTCTATTTTTTAACAGCCAACCTAAAACAACGCAAAATACTTGATTACAAGGGACCTTTTTTTTTTTTAGTTGTCATTCGTTTAATATCCGACTCGACTTTACCAAAGATAAATCCCATTTCGGACATTTCGGTGCACAGTTGTGAACGGAACTAGATTTTGACAGTTTTCTGATCATAAAAAAAAAAATCATGTATGAAAGGATGTTACTTACATATGAAAATGTCAGATAAAGTCGTCACATTTTGAATTTGTACAGAAACCGAATACAAAATCTGAGGAAAATGATGTTTGTGATTTTCTGAAGTAGTAACAGCGGAAAAATTCCAAAGGCGTGGCATCGAGTGCGGACACTGAGTTTCAAAGGAACGAACTGGCAGGAGCTAAGTTAATGCTTTGCAACAAAACAACAAAACAAAACAAGACAAACAAAAACAACAAAAAAGAAAATAAAAAAAGAAAAAAAAGAAAGAAAGAATGTCTCGCACAAACTTAGCTTCTTTGATTTTAGATCTCATCCAGTTCGACTTAACTTTGGATAAGATGAAAAAAAATCAATCAATCAATCATCAATAGAGCAGTATAATTAAACTTACCTTTTTGTCAGTTAGTCAGTCACATAAGACTGTGACACACCTGCGCTCTATCGTTGATCAGCCCCCTTTAGTCAGCATCACGACGCTAGTTACAAAAAAATATTTTTGCTCCCCCAAAAAGTAGAAAAAAAGAATCTCAGCCTTTAAGATGCAGGACTTCTCCTCCGAAAGCGTTTCTGCTCAGCCTTTAAGATGCAGAACCTTCTCTCCAGAAGTGTTTCTGCTCAGCCTTAAGACGCAGAGCCTTTCTGTCCATAAGTGCTTCTGCTCAAAACAAACTGCACGGAGCTTTTTGGCGCAGTCTAAGCGCAGCGTGTGTCCACACAAGCAAAGTATACTCCACACAAATCAGCAGCAGCCTTGCTTGACATACTAACCCGACATGCAACACAATCACGGCACTGCAGACACTTGGTAACCAAGAGACACACACGGTAAGCAGACAACTGTTACAACCCGCTATGTTCCGCAAATTCTCCTTTGTGGTAAATTGCCAAGAAAAATGAGGAGGATGAGAGAGAGAGAGAGAGAGAGAGTGAGAGAGAGAGAGAGAGAGAAGAAGAGAGAGAGAGGGCAGTAGGCAGAGAGAGAGAGAGAGAGGAGAGAGAGAGAGAGGGAGAGAGAAGAGCGAGAGGGAGAGAGAGGCAGTAGGCAAGAGACAGAGAGATAGACCCTGTGAGAGAGAGAGTGAGAGAGAGAAGGTAGTAGCAGAGAGAGAGAGAGATAGCGAGAGAGAGAGAGTATAGAGGAGAGAGAGAGAAGGCAGTAGCAGAGAGAGAGCGAGAGAGATAGAGAGAGAGAGAAGATAGAAAGCAGCGAGAGAGACACAAGAGAAGATGTGAGAGAAAGGCAGTAGGCCACAGAGAGACGAAGAGAGAGAGGAGAGAGAGAAGTGTAGTAGCCAAGAGAGAGAGAAAAAAGAGAGAGAGAGGTGAGGAGAAGGCAGTAGGCACAGAGATAGAGAGAGAGAGAGAGAGAGAGGGAGAGAGAGAGAGGTGAGAGTGCGTGAGAGGGAGAGGCAGTAGGCAAGAGAGAGAGAGTGGGGAGAGAGAGAGAGTGTGTGAGATAGGCAGTAGGCGAGAGATAGAGAGAGAGAGAGAGAGGAGAGAGAGAGAAGAGTGAGAGAGAGAGAGGCATAGCACAGAGAGAGAGGAGAGAGAGGCAAAGAGAAGAGAGAGAGAGAGAGAGAAGCAGTAGGCAGAAAGAGAGTGAGTGAGAGTGAGAGAAGAGAGAGCAGTAGGCACAGAGAGAGATAGAGAGAGAGAGAGAAAGGAGAGAGAGAGAGAGAGAGAGAGAGAAGGCAGTAGCAGAGAGAGGAGAGAGAGAGTGAGAGAGAGAATGCAGAGAGAGTGAGAGAGAGCTGCAGTAGGCAAACCCAGAGAGAGAGAGAGAAGGCGTAGGCAGAGAGAGAGAGAGAGAGAGAGAGAGAGGAGAGAGAGAGAGAGGCAGTAGGCACAGAGAGTAGAGATAGAGAGAGATGAGAGAGAGAGAGAGAAAGAGAGAAGTCAGTATGGCAGAGAGAACAGAGAGAGAGAGAGAGAGACAGTAGGCATAGGAGAGACTAGAGAGAGAGAGAGAGAGAGTGACATAGAGAAGCATCAGTAGGAGGAGAGAGCGAGAGAGAGAGAGAGAGGAGAAGGCTAGTGTAGGCAGAGAGAGAGAGAGAGAGAGAGAGCTAGAGAGGGGGGTGTGGGGCAGTCATGCAGCCAGAGAGAGCGAGAGAGAGAAGAAGGCACAGAGAGAGAGAAAGAGAGAGAGAGAGAGATACAGAGGCATCTAGAGGAGAGAGAGATAGAGAGAGAGAGATATAGAGAAGAGAGAGAGAGAGAGATAGTGCCAGCAGTGCAGAGAGATAGAGAGAGAGAGAGAGACTAGAGAGAGAGAGAGAAGGCAGCAGGCGAGAGAAGAGAGAGAGAGAGAGAGAGAGAGAGAGAGGAGAAAGAGAGATAGAGAATGCAGCAGGTCAGAGAGAGAGAGATAGAGAGAGAGAGAGAGAGGAAGCAGCAGAGAGAGAGAGAGAGAGAGTAGAGAGAGAGAGAGAGATGTAGAAAGATAGAGAGAGAGAGAGGAGAGAGAGATAGAGAGAGGAGATGAGAGAGAGTAGAGAGGTGGGTGGGTATTGAAATTGGTCGCACCTCAAACAAAATGTCGCCATGGCGTCAAACGTGACATGGAGCAAGGATATCGGTGTGACCCCTCTGCTGTGACAACAGCTTTTCAAACAGAACTTCACAAAAGGTCAAGAAGCCAAGCGGGCATTCAAATCTTTTCGTTTAAAAGATAAGACGTGCTCGTGTTCGAGTAAAACAAAATAGTTGTCTGCTGAAATAAAAACAAAATGCTTTGATTGTTCAAATGAACATGATAGAAAATGCGGTAAATGAAGTCATACAATCTGAAATCCGCCACGAGATATTGGTAATAAATGCTATTTGTAGACCTAAGGGGAAAAAATCTATTTCCTATGCAACATACAAAATTAAAGAACTGAGGAGAGGGTGGAAACACAAACGAGGGAAATAAGGAATTGAAAAAAAAAAAAAAAAAAAAAAAACCAGAAATCGTCGATGAAAACAAAAGAATAAACAGTGAATTATATATATTTGCCCGAGTTATGAAAAAGGGTGAACTAAGGATATTAAATATTTTTTTAAGGAAGGTCATCTGGACACCAAGAATTTTTCCATGTCTAGAAATGAACGATGTAATCAAACTGGGTAAGTCCACAAGAGGGATCGTCTAGTTCTGTTCTTGTAATACGTTGGTGGAAGCGTAGGGGGGGGGGGGGGGGGGAGGGGGAGGAAATGGTGCAGGTGCGGGTTTATGGTGATGAACGAGGGAAAAGAAGAGAGGTGGGCAGGTGGGGCTGCGATTCATCCAAGTCTGCATGAGATCGTGGCGAGCGCGTCTGTGTTTCCAGATGTTTAAAACATCAGTTCTATTTTGAAAAAAAAAAACATTATCCACCAGTGACCTCTCTGTCTGTCTATCGCTCGGTCTGTCTATCTGTCTTTCTGTGTGTGTGTGGGTGTGGGTGTGTCTCAGTCTGTGTCTGTCTGCCTCCCTTTCTTCAGAGAAACAAAGAAGAAAACAAAAATGGAAAGCAAAAACTAGTCCTGAGGATAAAACAAAACCCGACACTTCCTACAAAATGAAATCAAAGGAATCTAAAATACGACAACGACAACGACAACAACAACAACACAAACATAACTACTACTACTACTGCTGCTGCTGCTGCTGCTGCGCTGCTACCACTACTACTACGACTACTACTGCTGCTGCAACTACTACTACAACTGCCACCACCACTATTACTATTACTGCCCTACTACTACTTCTGCGGCTTGCTACTTCCACCACCCACCTCCACTATTACTACTGCTGCTGCTGCTACTACTTTTTCTATAACCATTACGACTAAAGGAGTCTGAAGACAGGCTGATCGACTGTCCAAGTGATAACCCAACAATCCTATTTCACCACAGTACGGATCATCCGGCGAATGGAAAACCAATCAATGGTGTCGCCAGGTTTTTGACGTATCTTGGGCAAATGGGTGGGATTGCGCCGTTTCGCGTTATAACAGAGGACGAAGAGGGGGCGGGGGGGTGTGTGTGTGTGTGCGGCGATGGTCATTATCATGCCAATGAAGACCCGTTTGTTCCGAGATGTCAGAGCGGGCCTTTGTGCCCGGGAAAACACCGCCGCCAGCGTGAAGTCTGCCGTCATCCCTGTCCTCCTCCTCAACGTTCGCGTCCCGTCCGGGCTCGGCGACACAAGATCTATTCTTCTTCCTCGTGCGTGAATGCGGCGAGCGCCGGCTGGAGAGACGATTTCCTCAAACTGACAGTTTCAGCACAGGGAATTATAATAATCATCCGAGACAGTTCGACACCCTTCACAGCTGGGGGCTTTAGTGTCTGTATGAGTGATTGCCCTTGCCGCGCTCTTCTGTCTCCTGTCTCTCTCTCCAAACCCAACCTCTGCTGCCTCCCCCTCCCCCCGCCCCATCCCCTCCTGCTTCTTCCCCCTTTCCCTCGGCGGGCGTCACAGGAGATTTCACGACAAAAAGGTATGTGAATGACAGTTGCATAGTGAACATTGAGGGTGAATTGCCTGTGAAATTAGTGCGTACTCGGAAAGGAAATGTGCATAGACTGAAGCCCCTCCCCCCCCCTTTTCCCTCCATTCAACCCCCACCTTCTCTCCCTCTGGAGTCTACCCTACCCCCTCTTTTGCCCCTCAACATACATCTTTTTCAAGGCGCGCGGGCGTGCGCACACATGTATACATACATACACACACAGATGTACACACAAATAGACAAACACTTGCACACACACACCCATACATGCGCACAGACAGTGGCACACACACACACACACACACACACACACACACACACACACACAGCGCGCGCGCGCGCGCGCATACACACACACACACAGCTCGCGCGCGCGCGCGCACACACCACACACACACACACACGCATGCACACACACACATACAAACACACACACAAACTCACATACGTTGACTCAGACACACACACACACACATGCGCGCGCGCACGCGCGCGCACGCGTGCGCGCACACACACATACACACACGACTTTAATTTTCATACGAAACAAATTGGTGCAGATATGGAATGAGGGTGAGGGGTCGGGGAGGCAAAATCGACTGTAACAACTGTAAACCTCCCTTTTTTCCTGTTGTAACAACTGTAACCTCCCTTTCTTCCTGTTGTAACAACTGTAAACCTCCCTTTCTTCCTGTTGTAACAACTGTAAACCTCCCTTTCTTCCTGTTGTAACAACTGTAAACCTCCCTTTCTTCCTGTTGTAACAACTGTAAACCTCCCTTTCTGCCTGTTGTAACAACTGTAAACCTCCCTTTCTTCCTGTTGTAACAACTGTAAACCTCCCTTTCTTCCTGTTGTAACAACTGTAAACCTCCCTTTCTTCCTGTTGTAACAACTGTAAACCTCCCTTTCTTCCTGTTGTAACAACTGTAAACCTCCCTTTCTTCCTGTTGTAACAACTGTAAACCTCCCTCCCTTAAACCTTCCTTTCTGTAACAACTGTAACACCTGTAACAACTGTAAACCTCCCTTTCTGCCTGTTGTAACAACTGTAAACCTCCCTTTCTGCCTGTTGTAACAACTGTAAACCTCCCTTTCTGCCTGTTGTAACAACTGTAAACCTCCCTTTCTGCCTGTTGTAACAACGGTAAACCTCCCTTTCTTCCTATTGTAACAACTGTAACCCTTCCTTTCTTCCTATTGTAGCAACTGTAAACCTCCCCTTTCTTCCTGTTGTAACAACTGTAAACCTCCCTTTCTTCCTATTGTAAAGAACGCACAAGCGAAGCCGGGTTTAGTGAGTCAGGGTTGGTTATGGTGGGTTGATGTTGAACGTTATGGTGTTGTGCTCGTCCAACGAAATTGAATTTATGTAGCGTTGCAATGCAGTGCAGAAATCAGTGAATTGTGATTCTGACTGTGAATATGAGTTAGACGAGATTGTGATGTTAGAATGGCCATTCTAAACGGACCTCTGAGATTTTTCAAACGTTCGTCTTAGGAATTTATCTTGAGTATTTTTTTTTGAGCCGTCACATGGAGTTTTGTGTTGTGCACTACATTTGTACATCCGAAGTCAACAGTGTTTAAACCCGTGCGATTATGACCTGCAACTTATGTTTATGTTGTGTTAAGATATTTGTCTGCTTGAACACTTGCTGTGTTCCGAAGTAAAAAAAAAAAAAAAAAAAAAACCCTTTAAAGAAACTGTTGTTGCTTTCCTACCTGGCACTTAGTACAACGAACTGTTCGTCAGCCATCTTGTTTGCTTCAACGTGGTGCGGTTGCACTGTTTTTCACCGTTTCATACCATTTTCCAGTCGATGCTTGTCCTTAAACAACTCGTATAGTGATGTCCGAGGACCGCTATAAAAGGACAGCCAGCTCCCCTCTTCAGCAAGACGAGGAGAAGAGACGGTGCGCAGACGGGGAGGGGGGGGGGGGGGGGGGGGGGGGGGGGGGGGGGGGGGGGGGGGGGGTGGGGGGGAGGGGGGGGGGGCACACAGGCGGTAGCTTTGCTGAGTCAGAGTCAGACAGCAGTATCATCAACGCAGACTTTCTAACTAGCACTGTTATGGAGGTATCAAAGCAGGATTTCAGAAGGGGTGACGACGTTGATTCTTTAAAAGAGACCCTGAAATCTATCTTGAGCGATCCTGAGTTTGTGGGTGACATTGCCTCCAGTGTCGCAAGACAGGTAACAGAAATCATGAAAAAAAGAAATAGCTGTTCTCAAAGAAACAACTGTTGGAAAAAGATCGCGAGATCACAGCTCTTAAAGACAAGGTGGATGATCTCGAACAGTACAGCAGAAGAACGTCAGTCAGGATTACCGGGATACATGAGGTAGAGGGCGAGGATACAGACTGCTGCTGCCACCGCTAGAGCAAGTCTGGGGGAGCGTGGGGGACCCATTAGCAGCCGCACCGTCAGACGACGCCTGTCACACGTAGGAATCAGATGTCACAGCCCCCCCCCCCCCCCCCCCCCCCCCCCCCCCCCCCCCCCCCCCACATCCGTCCACATCCGAGCATGCGCAGACTGGTTTGGCTCATCAGCAGGCGTGAGGATTAGGGCACGTGCAACACGAGCCAAAGACCGCGACTTGCACCCAATTCGGACCGTCGCTGATAAGAGACCTGACTTGTTTCAAATGCACTGCCTTGTCGTTGATACACATGCACAAGGATACATTGTGTGTGTGTGTGTGTGTGGTGTGTGTGTGTGTGTGTGTGTGTGTGTGTGTGTGTGTGTGTGTGTGTGTTTGCGCGCGCGAGCGCGCGCATGTGTACTTATGTATGCGCGCGTATGCCTTTCCGAATCAACCTTTGTACATCGTCCAACAAGATAGCACGTTGTCACCAAAGCATCAAACGTACGCTTTCAAACAGAAAGAAGCCGCCAAGTAAGCAAGCAAGCAAGCAAGCAAACAAACAACAAACAAACGACGACGACGACGACGACGACGACGACGACGACACCACCACCAAAAAACAACAACGCAACCAT
>JADBJO010000488.1:370000-375000 GCA_016801955.1 Conus betulinus
CTATGGGCTGCTAGCAGTCGTGGTCGAACAGCTGGGCGACGTGATCTGAGGCCGAAGTGGTGAAGACGGTTTCGTATGGCTTGACGGCTGAGGATGGTGTTATTTGCCATACGAAGCTGCCTTTGGATGCTGGTGGAAAGTGGTATCCCCGCTGCAATAGGGCCTGCCTCTCGATGAAACGATCTTCTCTGGGAGTAGTCTGCCTAGGCCGACCTGACCGTGGCCTCTCTTCAACGCTGTTGGTCGCCCTAAAACGCTGATTCAGTCTAACATAACTGAATGATGCACACCAAGTCGTCGCGCCACTTCAGCCTTTGCAATGCCATCTTGTATCCACGCAATCGCCCTGGTTTTTGTCAAAGGTGCTAAGTTTTCTTCGTGGTGGCATGGTGAGAAAGGGCTGACAGTAACCAACCCCGCGCTTAAACAGCCAAAAGAAGGGGCATAAAACTCACTTGAGAGACTGCTCTTGCACGGGAAAAAAGAATTTTTTCATTTTACACATCTTGTGTCGCCAGCAAGCTTGATGCAAAACAGGCACACAGTTAACGCAACTTTGCACTTTTTTATCCCGCGCGGTAACGAGGTCACCAAGACCCCCGTGCGCACTACCAGTTGACACAGGCTGGATTTACACACTGCTGTGTGAGATTCCATCATTGGTTGCCGCATAACAAAAAACAATGTTTTTTGAGGGATGAATCAACCCCCTGTGTGCAAAGGCCTGTGCTTTGATAGTGGGTTCTGTTTTTTAACTTTTGGTGGCGAGAATACCAGTTCATTGTAAACTCTGTTTTATCTCAAGACGATGCCAAGGGTGCACAGGCACAATCAGTCGTGTGTCCCTGACGAGTCCGAGAGAGCGGACGAAAGGCCTCGGAGCAGGCAATATGAATGGTACTGTTGTCAAGACGAATTGCAATAGCCCTCATATGCTGCTGGTGACGGATTTTACATTTGTTATCTAATTCACTGATTTTTCGTTCTCCATTCTCTTTCCGTTCCCTCCGCCCCCTCCCGCCCCCCCCCCCCTTGCTTTTTGCTTTTACCCAATCTTTACCAGATTGAAATCTTTGCCAAGTCATTAAATGAAATGACGGAGAAATTGTCGACCTTCACTTGATTTCCCCCACTACAAAATTGTTCAACATACGTATGTTTAACAATTGAGTAGTTAGGGAAAACCACGGAGGCTAACAATTACTCTGTCATTACATTAACGACTTAGCAAAACATTAAAAAAAAAAAAAAAGAGAGAGAGGGGAGGGTGAGAATGAACAATTCGTCTTTACATTATAAATATATAAAATTTTTCACTAGCAGCACATGAAGACCATCATACTCCATCTTGAAAACAAACCCCTTGATATCACCCGCATATATGTACATGGAACTGCATACGTGCGTAGTAAGTACGTATGTAAGATTAAACAACCTGATCATCTTCACTTCGTTTAGAATCCTCCTCATTTTCCATACAAATAAAACAAATCTCTCTCAGCACAAGAGGAGCAAGGAAGGAAATTCGTGTTAGTTATGTTCACACCATCCCCCCCCCCCCCCCCCCCCCCACGCATGATGATGTCATCTAATCCATGAAGCGGTCGAACTTCTCTCTCTCTCTCTCGCTCGCTCTCTCTCTCTCTCCTCTCTCGCTCTCTCTCTCTCTCTTCCTCTCTCTCTCTCTCTCATCTCTCTCTCCACACACACACACACACACACACACACACCTGCTCCCTCTTCTCTGTCCCAAACTATCGTCCACTTTCCTCTCTCCTCCTCCTCCTCCCCTTCCATCTCCCTCCCTTCTCCCCTCCCCCCCCCCAACTTTTTTTTTTTTTAAATTCTTTCTCGTGAAATTCTCCGCATAATTGGTCAGCTAAGTGGTTTCTAGCCATGATGGATAGGTCACTTTGCATCCATGTTATGATCGGTGACTGAGATCGAAGGGCGAGTGAGAAGACCGACAGGCGGCGGATGACGTCGCCGATGTCAGCGTTGATAAAGAGTTAATGGATTCAGATAGCAAGGTATATTACTCCGTCCCAGTGTTGATAAAGAGTTAATGGAGCTCGGACATTAAGGTATATAACTCCTGCCTGTGGGCGACGGTATTTTGTCCCCCTTTTCAGCCTGATCGCTGGTTCAAGGAATACGTCTGTGGTGAGACTGAGCGACTGCTTTCAAACCATTTTCTGTCTTTGAATGTGTTCTTTCGTTCCTGTATTAGCGTTACAGATAAAAGCAGGTTTTAGGCCCCCAGGAAAAAAAAGGCTATTTTGAACTTTTGCCTTTTTTTTTTTGCTGGTTTGTGTGTCTGTTATCAAGATTGTGAAAACACAAACAAGCAAGCAAGCAAACAAACAGACAAACCAACCAAAACCTTGACTTGTCCTGTTTTGTTTTTGTTTTGTTGTTCTCCTTCGTCTCTCTCTTTCGCTGGTCTTTATTAAAACTGAAACACACACACACACACACACTCACACACACACACACACACACACACAACACACACACACACACACACACACCACAGGGAGAGAGAGAGAGAGAGAGAGAGAGAGGAGAGAGAGAGAGAGAGAGAGAGAGAGAGAGAGAGAGAGAGAGAGAGAGGGCGCGGTCTCTGTTGCTGTCTCTGCAGATTATTTCACCCATCCAGACCTAATTGTACATATCTTAGTCGGATTTCTTCGAGTTACCATTGTGTTGATGATGATGATTAATCCTTCATGCTTTCAGGTATCTTCAGCCAAACTATGATAAGAGCCATGCGCGGATTGGTGATTGTTACCATGGCGGTGATTGGTGTGTCTGTGGCAGCATCCATGTCATCCGGCGACCTCCCAACCCTGCAGAAGAGAGGTCTGTCATACTATACTGCAACAAAACGTGTAAACCACAGGTTTTCCGCACCAATCGCGAGACCGTTTACATGAACTGATGAAACACACACAACCTAACAATCATTTCAATAAGCACACAAACAAACATAGAAAGATTTAGTTGCAAAGTGAGGCAACTGCAAGCGGAAATCTAAACAAATTTTAAATGTTAGTGATAGCGTATCGCAAAAAAAAAAAAAAAAAAAAAATAAAAAAAAAAGAAAAAAAAAAGAATAGAATAAATAAAAAAAAAAAAAGTAGACAAACGAATCACGAGACAAAACACGACGCGTTTCGACCTCCTAGGTCTTCTTCAGGCAAGATACAAAACACTCAAGACAACGAAAATGAACGAGCGATCCCTTATCTTCATCCACTTTGGCGCGAGACAGGCGTTGAATCCAGAAAAGTAATATATCTAAACAACGTCGAATCTGGTTCAGGTGCTGTTTGTTTAAAATCCACTGCATTTTCCATTCTGACCAGATAATGTTGAAGGAGCTCAATGAGGGGAGGGAAGCCATTTCTCGTTTTCAATCGCCATTTTTTTTCTTCATGCGCAACGAACGGTAAACTTCCCTAATTGGTAGAGAAATGATCGGAATTCTTCCTCTTTTCACAGACTAAAAAGTGACCAGAAAACGAGGAGTTTGTCTAGTCAGCTGCGTCAGTGAGTAAATTGGTCATTTACTTTGTTAAGTTTTTAACATATTTGAAGTACATTTAAAGCTAGAAGGGAAATCACTCGCTCTTGAATGTAGGTGCGCCGTCTACAAAGATCAAAAAAGGGAAGTATTCACGGCACAGTGTAAAATACTACGCTTTTAGAGTCTGAATGAACGCGAATTGCCAGAAGGGAGTAAACGTTTTTTTTTTTGATGTATCTAAGTAAAAGGTGTTTGCAAGTCAGAGTGGTCAGTTTGACGCGTGTAATAACCCCAGCATTGTCGGTCACATCAGCGCTGACAGTGGCTATGAACTATTCGGAACGGGCTTTAGTTAAATCTCCTAAGAGATGCAATCTCCTACTGGCCAAAGACTGTACGCCCTACGGTAGGGCGAACTATCTTTGTACTGACTGACCAGCCTATCATACGTTGAACAGATAACCAGTAGGGGGAAAAACGAGCTGAGGCTGACAACCCTCCGTCATTTAAACGTTGACTTCGCAAACATCTGAAAAAAAAATGTGGGGAGAGAGGAGGGGGAGAGGTGGTGGTGGTGGTGGTGGGGGGGGGGGGGTGTGAAAGAAAATACGAGTGAAAAAAAAGGTGATAGAATATGAAGCTCTTTCACCGACAGCATAATCATGAGAAACATTAAAGCCCCGCTTGAAAACAGAACCATTTATATCGTTGTCCAGAGGCCTTTCGTCTGTTTGTTGATACTAATCAGTAACACACCGCTGATTGTGTCAGTCCTCCCTCAGCATCGAAAGTAGAAATATACCATCTATAATTCTGTGGTGTTTCTCACCGCCAACGGTTCAGAAATAGAATCCAATGGTATCCCAAAGCAGCCAGTGAAGGGTAGGTAAGTAAATTGGGAAAGAAAGCAAAGAGATGCTCTGCTTACCAACTGAAACCGTTAAAAAAACAACAACAACAAAAATCTAGAAAGCGAGGGGGATAGTTACCGCCAAGGATATAGACAAACAAAGTGCAGACGTTATATACAGGGCAATACATATAGGGTGGGGGTGAGGATGGATCTTTGAGCGTATACTTGATGAAACAAGGGAGGTCAGAAAGTGTCTACAGTCGAAGTGGTTCAGCCGTTGAATAACCCCAGCGCAGTCAGTCACATCCGTGCTGACAGCAGCAGAGAATCGTTCTGAACCTGCTTTTTTTTTTTCTGCCGTCCCATCTTGTGTGTCACCTGAACGGCATTGCATCTACGCCGTTTCATTCCACCCACCCTCTCCCCCCTCTTCCCCAGTCCACAGCCCCAGCCCAGCCCATCCCGCCGCAGCCCCGGCACCGGCGATCCACAGGGAGCAGTCCATATCAAGTCGTCAAGAGGCAACCCACCAGAGGAGACACTGCACTGCTGCCGAGTCACTTCGGTGGTGTTCAGTGGCGCCTGTTCTGATCTAACATTCGCAGGACACCACACGTA
>JADBJO010000488.1:387500-430000 GCA_016801955.1 Conus betulinus
CTACACTACTACATTTTCCAACGGTACTTCTCTCATCTTTCGCTGTAAAAACAAAACAAAAGAAAACAAAAAAAAAACAACAAAAAAATCCACATACGGAGTTTTGCGTGTGAACGGTGTATATAAAAGACTTTACCCAAATGTAGTGCTGCTCAGTTCAATGGTATATTTAATATATTTTCATCGTCAGATGATATTAGACACTGAAAAAAAAAAAAGCCCAAAACCAAACAGAAAAACAAACAAACAAACAAAAAAAACAACACCCCCACACTCAATTTATCATCCATATAAGTACTTTCAAACACACATGTGATTCGATTCATGTATACTTATTGAAATAAGTGAAATACCCTAGTGGTACACAAAATTATTGATCTTTATTAAAATTTTGCAACCTGTGATTGCGAAATAACCATGGCAATTTCCGTAACATATGGACTATACAAAACAGTATTGACATTATCAAGCGTTTGATGTAGTAGTACTCGTCGTAACCAGGATGAAAAAAAAAAAAACACGAAAGAAGAGTTAATAACAAGTGAGATTTTAGAACTGAAGCATTAATTGACGTTATATAATTACGACGAGAAAGAGTACAGTTGTTTGTTTTTCTGTCGACACAGTTCAAAATACTGGAGGCCCCAGAATATGACGACACCTTCTGCTCTGAAATTAGTGAGTTGTCTGTCTGTCTGTCTGCCTGTCTGTGCGCCTGTTCCTGCCTATCTGTCTGTCTGTCCCCCCCTCTCTCTATTACCTATCCTTTTTTCTTTCCATTTTTCTGTCTAGCTCTCCTCTGTCTGTCCGTGTGTGTGTGTGTGTGTGTGTGTGTGTGTGGGTGTGTGTGTGTGTGTGTGTGTGTGTGTGTGTGTTGCTCTGTTCTTCTCCATATTGCCGTTAGTCCATTTCCAGGGCAAGAGCCGAATAAATCAAACAAATAGGTAAATTTATACTTGATTCTATGATACCCTGCGAAATAAAGATCATCATCATCATCATCATCATCATCATCATCATCTCTCTCTCTCTCGCTCTCTCTCTCTCTCTCTCTCTCTCTCTCTCTCTCTACTGCTTGGTCTTGTTCTTCTTGTTCTTGTTCTTCTTCTCTCACGATTATTTCTAATGTTGTCTTTGTCTACTGATCATATATATATATATTTTTTTTTTTCATAAGCATATTGTTAGACATTCTATTCATTTTTTTTTTGGTGATAAAAATAAAGAGTGCATAATGTCATTGCCAGTAGGACTCGAAAGTCAATGACATTACTCTCTGTGTGATTCCTCGTTACCCCCCTCAGCCTCATCTCACCACATTACGTCACACCCCATACCCCCCCCCCTCTCTCTCTCTCTCTCAGTATTCTTATGTAAATGGTCGTAAGAGGATTTATTGCACTATTGTCTTTGTTCTGAAGCCTCATGTACTCTCACAGAAAGTTGAATCCGACCAAAGTATGACCGACAACCTTGCATATTTAAAAAATGCATTTTCCTGCTGTCATGCAATGACCCTAGTATTGTCCCTACATTATTTTAATTTTTCTGCGGGAGTACTTGTGTGAAGCACAGTGTACAATTAGGGGAGAAGCAATCTTGTGATTCGTTTGTCGGCGTTTTCTTGGCGGCTTGCTATCAATCACATTTCAAATTTGTTTAGTTTCTTGGTTACTTTCATCAAGGTATCACTCTTTATGGAAATCATCAATATATCATAGAAAAGAAATCTCCAATGTTTGAATTACACCCGTTTCCTTTGGCTGTGGGCGTTACTATTTCAGCCTTTCTTTGTGTGCCTGATTTCGCTATTTGTTTATTTTTTCACCTGTTCATTCATTTGCTTGTTTAAGTACCTATAAATTGTATGTAGGTGTTTAGTTATACATTGTATGTCATTTTCTTTACGAATTCCTTATTTTCCATTCACTTTTTTTTTTTTTAGTTCTTTCGTTCATTCATTCTTTCTTTTGTTCCCCATTCTTTCATTCTAAGTTTCAGTCGTTCATTCATCCATGTCTTTCTTCCTTACTTTCTTTCATTCATCCTTTTATATATCCGCGTTTTTTTTCCCATAAATTTTTCATTCATTCATTCATCATTCATTCACTCATTCTTTCATTCATTCATATTCCTTTTCATTCGTTTTCATTCATTCATTCATTCATTCGTTCATCTTGTCTGTCTGTTTGCAGCCCTCCCAGACGGCACCACCCCAAAAGATCTGGGTCTGGTGTCAGATACCGGGTTATTACGACTGGCTGGGCTGAAACTTCCACAGTTATCGACCCTGCTCTTATTTTTTTCCTCGTTCAAGCGCCGCCCCCCCCTCCCCCCCCCACCCCTCCCCGGAAGCAAAACGTTCATATGATTTCCTCTGAATTCTTGTTTTAACCCCTCGCCCTCTGGAATTGAGAAAGGTCCGGAGCATAGATGGCGTGGTACAGTTATCTGATCTTTGCCGTGGGCCATTCTTTTTTCAACGTCCAGCTCTCTGATGCTCACGTGCTTGGGAGTGTCATCTCTGAAATCTTTCCCATCCTCGGAACCCACATCTCTTATTCACACGTACAGCAAAGTCCCATGATCTCCCCTGCATTTTTTGTTTCAAAGCCCTGGCCGTCTGCGGAAAAAAAAAAAAAAACGAACGAACGAACGAACGAACAAACGAAACAAACAAGCAAACAAAAATAGCCTGTATGTCCTGCCTGATGAAGACCGATAGGTCGACACGCGCTGTGTCTGCTTCGTCATTTGTTCGCTCCTTCGCGTTTGCGGCTCGGTACTTCTCTTTCTGCTCTTATGTTTCAATTTTCGCCTGCAGTCACCCCATTTGAAAACGAAAAAGTGTAAGGCCCACCCACCGTAGAAACGTTTTGACTAAACTTCTCCGAATTCTCATTTTCTAATCACACATTCGCTTGAACTTAACCTCCAACGCCCAAAGATGGGCGTTGGAGGTTAAGTTCAAGCAGAAAGATGACCAGTTTTCGTACTCCCAGTTCTTATAGAACAGGGAGTACTTTACAATGGGAACGAAGAAATGCTGTCAGTCTGTGTCTGTCTGTCTGTCCGTGGTCAAAATGTGTTTCCACTCGCTCCAGACAAAACTATACCGGGCCGATCTTTCTGAAATTTGTAGTAGGAATGTTCGTTAAGGGATGATGCCCGATGTTTTATTTTACCGTTATAGCCGTTACTAACGGCTATAACGGCCCATAACGGTTTTTTCTTTTTTATGGTATATCTCATAAAGTACTTGGCCGACCTTTCTGAAAATTTGTAGGTATATTCATTATAGGTCACGGATGATGATGCTCGGTGTTTTATTTATCCGTTATATAGCCGTTTCTATTATAGCCGTTACTAACGGCTATAACGGCCCATAACGGTCTTTCTTCTTTATGGAATATCTCAGAAAGTACTTGGCCGATCTTTCTGAAAATTTGTAGGTATGTTCATTACGGCTCACAGATGATGGCCGATGTATACCAGAATAGCCGTTACGGTCCAAAACGGTTTTTCCTCTTTACGGAATATTTCAGGCGTATTCAAGATAAACTGGGAGTACGTGTATATGCTTTGCATCTTGTTCTTTTTAGAATGTTCCTCTCACAATCCAGGTAGCAAAGGTGCTACAAAGAAAAGGGCTTGAACTCAAGCACCTTAGGACATCCGATTTGACTCCATATTATCCGGAACTAAAGATCTTGTGGGTTACAAGGAGACTTAGGCAGCGACTCGCTTACTAATAATAGGTGTGTGTGTGTGTGTGTGTGTGTGTGTGTGTGTGTGTGTGTGTGTGTGTGTGTGTGTGTGCATGCGTGGGCAAACGCGTGAATGCGTGAGTGCGTCCGAAATTAAATCAGTTGACTCAACTATAACAATTCATTCAGTCTCTATTCTTCTGATCTAGACAAAAGTGACACGTGACTGAACTGTCATTCAGATCACTCCCTCTTTTTCTCTAGATCTCACAACACACACACACACACACACACACACACACACACACATACAGAAACACACACACACACACACACACACACACACACACACGCACACACACACACAAATGCACAATCGAAATATATTTAAACATACAAAAAAGTGAGTATAGACCAGATGCAAAAAACAAAACAAAACAAAACAAACAAAAAAACTGGGAGTGAAACCGAACAAAAATGAAAATCAGTCGATCTTCAGACGGACTGAAACCAAAAGGATTCCTTTCAAAAACAGTCGCGAATTTGTACTGAAACGACCAGCTTGAACTCAGGCGAACCCTGGTATCACAGAGAACAAGCATCGCTGGCCTTGTCGCCTTGAAGTAAGGGAGATAAGAAACTGTTGACAAAACGCTGTACGTGTTGGACCAACACAAGCCTGGGGTATCCACCCGTTACAACTGCTCGTCCAGTCTTGCTTCTGGCAACAGTCCACACTGAAGGACGGCAATCCACAAAACGCGTGATTGTTATGGTGTAGTTGTATCCATTGGCTTTATGGTGTCATTGTGTGGTGTTCCTTTTTCTCTTGTTTCCTCTGCAAATAAAATGGCCTCAGCACAGTTTGGTCTGTTTGGCAGTGACTTGTGTGTGTGTGTGTGTGTGTGTGTGTGTGTGTGTGTGTGTGTTAGAGAGTGAGAGAAAGGCAGAGAGAATGTGATGACTTTTCAAAACGAACACATGTGTAAGGACTAAAATGGCAGAAAAAAATGGGGACGACGGTAAAATATATATGAATGAGACTGAAAGGCGAGAAACAAGAGAGCGGTGGAAAAGAGGGAAAACTCGTAGAAAATAAACCAAAAAAAACAAACAAAAACTAGTAAAAAATAAACAAAAAAATAAACAAAAACCAGTAGAAAATAAAAAAAATAAACAAAAACTAGTAGAAAATAAACAAAAACAAACAAAAACTTGTAGAAAATAAACAAAAATAAACAAAAACTGGAGAAAATAAACAACAATAAAAAAAAAAACTGGTAGAGAAACTAAAAAAAACAAACAAACAAAAGCTAGTAGAAAATGAACAAAAACTAGTAGAAAATAAAAATAAAAAAAACTGGTAGAAAATAAACAAAACCAAACACAAACTAGTAGAAAATAAAAAAACAAAACAAAACTAGTAGAAAATAAACAAAAATAAACAAAAAAAATAGCAGAGGTTGTGGACACAATTCATGCTTAAAAAGCCCCTGCACAGAGAGTAGAAGATAAAGATAGGTCAGGGAAAGAAGGATTGTGGAAGAGGAAGAGGAAAAGGAAGAGGAGGTGTGACCGGGAAAGGGAGGGGGTGTAAAAAAAAAAGAAAAGAAAACAACAAACAAACAAACACACAAACAAACAAACAAACAAAACTTCCGATGAAAAAAAATTCGAACAATCTCAGCAAACTAATCAAAGTCTGGTTGCCGCACTCTTTCTGTGAACAAGGTAACAACACACACACAAAATCAACATTCTAGTTTTACGTCTTTTCATGAACATGTAAACGGTTGCATGGCTACAACGGGATTCGCACGCAAAAAAAAAAAAAAAAAAAAAGAAAAGAAAAGAAAAAGAACGTATTGTTCGTTTCACTTTTTGTTTTCAAGATCTCACACAACACACACACACACACACACACACACACACACACACACACACACACACATCATTCACATCATATACACCGCTGTCTCACAATTACAAAGAAGAAAAAAAAAAGAAAGCGAGAGAGAGAAACCCTGAAACAGAGTGTAGGGATACTGACAAGAAAAAAAAAAAGGGTTAAAGTACCGGAACACACACAACAGGAGTGAAAACTAAATAATTCACAACGCAAAACAAACAAAAACATCTTTCAAGAAATATGTCTTCGCAAACAGAAAACACGAAACATGTACAAAACGCGACTTCTAGATCGCAGTCGGTATGAGCTTGCAATGTCCCGTAGAGACAGATTTTGTCGAAAACTTGCTAGTTTTCTTTGATGTTATGTATAAACAAGCTTTAGTTTACATGCTGTTTATGAGGTTATTTGTGTTTTTGGCCTTCTACCTTACACCATGGATCCTATGCAGATTAAGCAGGGCATCGCAAGGTGATCAGCGCCCAATGAGGCTGTGTGTTGCACATCATCAGCACATGGAAACAACGTAACTATTGGAGAAACAACGGTCACCATCAGCACATGGAAATAACAAAACTGTTGGAGAAACAACGGTCACCATCAGCACATGGAAACAACATAACTGTTGGAGAAACAACGGTCACCACCAGCACATGGAAACAACATAACTGTTGGAGAAACAACGGTCACCATCAGCACATGGAAACGACATAACTGTTGGAGACACAACGGCCACCATCAGCACATGGAAACAACATAACTGTTGAGAGAAACAACGGCAAATCTAGTGTACAAATGTCTGTAGCTATGAAAACATGATTGCGAGCTTACACAAAGTATTTGCCGACAGAACAAGTTATTTGTCCGTTAAATTCTTGGTAATGACGTCATGTCAGATACCTGACCAGACATTTGGAGGGAAGTTACGTTCAGAACACACATGTCATGCTCGCTAAGCTTGTTTTCACACACACACACACACACATACACACATGCACGCGTGCGCGCGTGCTTGCACGCACATAAACACACACACATGCGCGCGTGCACGCACACACACGCACACCACTCGCACCCACCCACACACACTCACACACACGCGCGCGCGCGCGCGCGATGCAGAAGAGAGAGACAGAGAGAGAGAGAGAGAGAGAGAGAGAGAGCGAGAGAGAGAGAGAAAGAGAGACAGAGACAGAGAGACAGAGACAGACACACAGAGAGATACAAACAGACCGAAAAACAAAATGATGACGATGATGATGATTATGATGATGCTGACTCGAAACCTTCCTAATATTTTGTCCGTTCAACAGCAGTCCTCGATAATTTGTCGTTACCGGTGACCCCGACAGAATCGAAGCAAGGACAAAGACGTGGAGACTGAGGTCACCATGAGAGCATGGCACGAAGGGCCACAGAATTGCTGATCGACGAGGATGATGATGATGAAGATGATGTTACGAATTTCCGTTCTGGTCCGAGACTGCATGACAGGGTTGTGCTCTTCGCTTGCTTTCATAACATATTCTGGCGTCTACCAGGCCTGAGAGAAAACAGACACCTGCAGCGTTGGCCAGGAAATTTGAACAACATTCTCAGAGACCCATGCATTAGGAGGGGCAAAACTCGACTGTGTGACCCCCAGTCTTCCCAGCTGAGCCCGTAGCAAAAAGTCAACTCTGGGTATGAGCCGGCCGGGACAGAAAAATCCCACATGACTCTGATGGAAATCGAAATCGCGACCTCCCAGCCAGGAGTCCGCGACGCTAACCACTTCACCACAGCAGCTGGTCTGACAGGGATTGTCCTCAGGCTTCCTACCCCGCGTGTCCTTCAGATGAGCGATCCATACTGTCACCTGAAAAGGTCCTATTCACCCAGATCTCCTTAAGTACCCTGGAGTGAGGAACAATCGTGGATCGCTTAGAAATAAGCTTAATTATTTCTACTTTCAAAACGACAGGATGCAGGCGGGAAAAATGAAACAAACATAACGGAAAAATTACCATATGCCGCTGAACGAAAGAAACAAAACAAAATTACATGACAAACAGGACGCGTTTTCGACCTGTTTGTCTTCTTCTTCAGGCAAGACAAACAAACATTCAAGACAATGAAAACGAACCAACAATCATTTTCTCAATTTGGGCGGAAAACGGATAAAGAATAATAATTTCTGTCAAGAATAAACAAATTAAAAACAGTTCTGGTATGTTGTGTGCTGGGGTTGGAGGACTGTCTTCGCATGCTCACACGGGACTGCCTCTCAGTGATCAATCGCAAAGACAACAGACAGATCAAATGCGTTTAATCAATTGTACTGATCAGTCAACAAGGTTGTAAATGTTAGAATAAAAGCAACGAGAAAAGCAATAAAACGGAGGGGGGAAAAACCCTGCTCATTGTTCTGCTCCATGACTCGGATCTGCTTATAACAGTCACACATCATTACAAACAACAGGTTTGCCGTTTGACCATAGTCCAAGTTCCCACCGAGTTTGTGTCGTCTCGCTGAACGGGCTTTGCACCCGCCTCCCCCCCCCCCCCACTTCAAGATTTGCCCCGGAATTTTCTGGTTATGTCCCGTGGTGACATTCATTTATTCTTTGTTCTTCATGAATACAGCCCAGCCGACCACACAACGCCTTTTCAGAGCTGTCATCACCCGGGGAAAGGAAACCCTCTCCTGTAAATAAACAACTAAGGCTACGACAACATCAACAACAACAGCAACAATAACAACAACAATAGCAACAACAGTCCCATGAACAGTAAACAACTATGTTCACATTTACATGAAGTTCATAACATGATACCTAATGTTTTCCTATCTATATCGATCAGTCATCTTCCACCGAGTTTCTTTAAAAAAAAGTTCTTGCCTCAGAAGCTTGGGAACAGAAGCAGACTGTTGCGTGACTGGAACCAAACAAACAAAAAAATACAACACACACACACACACACACACACACACACACACACACACACACACACACACACACACACAAAGGGCAAAGACACGAAACAAACAAGCCAATACAACACACACAATCGAGGAAGCAAAGAAACGCTTTCCCGCGACACAATGCAAACAATACACACATCACCGCACAAAACATGCCTCCCCAGAAGGCTGCAGCCTGTTTAGAAAACAAAACAAAACAAAACAAAACAAACAAACCTCTGTTAGGCTCACATTTTCATTTACGGACTATGTATGAGTGTTTTTTTCGCAGAAGTCTTTTCCAGTGATGATGTGGATGATAACGATAATGATGATGATGACGACGACGACGACCACAACAATAACAACACCGACAACAACAACAACAACAACGATAATAATAATAATAATAATAACAATAACAATGATAATAATGAATAACAATAACAACAACAACAATAAGAACAACTACCCAACAAAAATAATCATAATAATGATAATAATAACCATCATCATCATCATCATGGTAACGATAACACTGCTGCCACCACTACTACTGCTACTACCACTTCCACTACTACTACCACCAATCATTTTGATGATGCTAATGACGGTGATGACAATACTTGTTGAGTCTGTGTGAGGGTGCAGTAGCGAGACAGGAGCGGGTGGCAGCTTCTGGGTAACAGAAGAAAACCCAGTGCCGTCGTTCTCTCCACATCCTTCCACCCCTACCACCCCTATCCTCCTGTACCATTCCACGTCTTCCTCCCAGACACGCCTTGGCTTAAGGCTGTGTCAGGCCAGCTGACATTGACTAGAACACCAAGGCTACATCAAAATGTTGTTATGCTCTGCATAGTTATGCAGGGATTGTCTTCAGTCGTGACAAGCTCCTAGCATTACACCATCAGTCTCCAAAACCCCTTGAAGTCGGAGCGTAGCTGCCCACGTGGCGGGGTATTCAGAAACGGTCATACACGTAATGTTCTCATCCCTAGCTGATGCATTTGTACTACAGCGTTCAAGTGCTTCGGCTGTTCGGATGATCCCTGGGGTCTTTTAGCCAGGGTTCGACAAGAACAACAACAACAACAACAGCAACAACAACAACTTCAAGGCAAGGATTAACATCACCATGAGCGAATTTCACACAGGATGTGGGAGACACCTGCTCTTCGCTCAGCCAATAACAGCAACATCAACTACTCCTTTCAAGCTCTTAGAGGGGAAAAATGAGGGAATCTAGAATCCATTACAATCTATTACCCCTGAAATGAAAGAACGAAACACTGACACTAAGTTGGTAAGTTTGAATTTTGACCAAAACTAACCCCATTAACGGGATGGAGATCTTTGTGGCCACGGCACTCAGGATTGGTAGCAGCGAGTATCGCTATGGCATACCATTCGCGTCGAAAAAGACAACAGGCGCGCCACACTAGCGTACCGTGAGTAGATTGATCCGCTTACGCGAACAAACGCAAAGTTGAATAAACTCATCTCGTGTTACAAGTTTTCAGAAAAAAAAAAATAGTGACGGAGCCTTTTCTTAACAGACGAAGACATTGTGAAGATCAACACACGGTATGTCCATGTTGTATGACAACACTGTCAATAAACACCTTAAGACAAACCATTAATGATATTCGAAAGACACGCAGTATAATAACAGGATTCTACTGTGTATGATTTAAAACACAACTTTTCAGACTGAGACATTTCTAACGCATGTACATGTTTCAAAAAGAAACTGCGATACATAGGATAGATCGATAACATTACTCATAGCCCAGCCGACCGCAAAGGGCCATGTTAGGGCTGTCATCTCGTTGAAGTCATCTCTCAAAATAGATAAAAAAAAAAAAAAAAAAACAACGAACAAATACATAGACACATGAACTCATAAAAAACCCCAACATATTAAAAAAAAAAAAAAAAACCGGAAATTTCGTTAGCATATTTCCTCTGTAAAATCTTAGATCACAAGGAAAATGTTGGTCTCCAGCAGAAATTAAAAGAAATCACATCAGATGGGACATCTCTGAACAAGATTTTCACGGAGTCTGCGGTGTAGTGTTTATGTCTGACATCATGGAAATCCCAACCTTCAGTAAGAACACGTTTCATTGTGAGTGGTACACACACCACATGGAACGCACCACGGAGCTTCTTCACACTTTCAAAAAGGAAAAGGTGGGTGGAACTACGATGCAAACATCGCAATATATATATATATATATATATATATATATATATATATATATATATATATATGTATATATGTGTGTGTGTGTGTGTGTGTGTGTGTAATTGAATTAAGTACACATGTCGTTATCACCTATTGTACAAGCGTTTGATTGGTTTGTTCATTGATGTCAAATGTAGAAGTTGCTGCTGATAGTTGTTGTTTCCTCTGTTGTTGTTGATGGTGGTAGTGGTGGTGGTGGTGGTGGTGGCGTTCGTGTGTGTGTGTGTGTGTGTGTGTGTGTGTGTGTGTGTGTGTGTGTGTGTGTGTGCGCGCGTGCGTATACGTTTATGTTTGTGTGTGTTGTGGAGTGTGTGTGTGTGTGTGTGTGTGTGTGTGTGTGTGTGTGGTGTTGTGGTGTGTGTGTGTGTGTGTGTGTGTGTGTGTGTGTGTGTGTGTGTGTGTGCGCGCGCGCTTTCGCTCCACGTTTTTTGTTGTTGTTTTACTTTCTCTCCTCTTTCTTTCGTTTGTTTTTCTTCGTTTAATTGCACCTACTTTACTTTTGAGCACCAGAAGAAAAAAAAGCCTTTATCGCAGACACGCAGAAAGAAAAAAAAATAAAACGCCATACAGCAAAAAAGGTGAGTTCATCATCAGTAACAGCAATAACGTCTGAAAGATCGCGTGTAATTGATACAACCCAAAAATTTGTCCACGCCTGGTATTTCAGTGAAAGTGAAAGAAGGTGAACGTTAAAGTGGGGGGGGGGGGGGGGGGGGGGGGGGACTGAGGGGGTGTTATTGGCAGAAGTTGGGGAAGGGGATGCAGGTGTGGGGTAAATCAGACGTTTTGGAGTGGAGGGGAGGGGGGGGGGGCAAAGTGTCAGAAATTGGACAGCAACCAGCCGCCGTAGCGAAGGGGTTAGCGTCGCGGACTCCCGGCTGGGAGGTCGTGGGTTCGATTCCCAATAAAGTCATGTGGGATTTTTCTGCCCTGACCGGCTTCTACCCAGAGTTGAGTTTGCTACAAGCTCAGTTGGGAAGACTGGGACCACGAAGTCGATTTTCATCCACTAAATGGGTGCGTCTGAGAGTGTTGCTCAAATTTTCCTTACCACACTGCAGGTGTCTGTGTCACTCGGGCCTGGCTGACACCGGGATATATTATGAAAGGAAGCGTAGAGTACAGCCCTGTCGTGCAGTCTCAGATCGGAATGGATATTCGTAGCATCATCTTCATCATCCTCATTCTCATCGTTCAGCATTTAAAAAAGAAAGAAAGAAAGAAATCAGTAACCATCACCTCCCAACCCCCCTCCCCACCCACATCAGTAAAGCAGTCACAGGCAGCACCCCTTCACCACGGACCACAGCAACACCACAGCCATCAACAACACCGCCCGGCGGTCAACACGGACGCCAGCACCGGCCCCGGTCTCCCGTCCCAGGAGTCCGGCAGTCCGGAAGTCCGTACGGGTGGCACCAGCACGTGGTCAGGACGCCGTCGCGGGAGATGTTTTTTGTTGACGGGGATGTGTGAGGGGAGAGGGTGGAGGGGGAAGGTTCCATTCCAGAGACCCGGGTAGCCCAGGTACTGGCGGATCTTGCTGTGCAGGGTCTGCACGAAGTCTTCCTTCTTCAGCTGTTTGTAGACGTTGTGTCGTTCCTCGGGATCCTGAAAAGGTAAAGGCCGATCTTTCACTGGGTGAACTTGTAGTTTGCGAACCAACATCATGTGGTTATGGCTTAAACTCTGTTTGTGAAACGTGGAAAGATTTGGTGCAGCGTTATTTATTGCCGTGCCAAATCACACAATGCTTTTGGAGGTGGGGGGGAGGGGGGGATTTGAAAAGGAAGAAAAAAAAAAGCATGAAGGATAATGCGAAATCTGCACAAGAATTAACTCACTGGACTTTTGTTTTAACTTATAATGTGTTCTAGGTTAATGGTTCTTCATTATGAGTTTTACGTTAGGTAGTGTTTATAATGAGCCTGTGAAGTCACAAATGAATTTCCCTGTGGATTGATGAAGTGTAATTGAATTTTGTGGATTAATAAAATATCGTTGAATTTTGTGGATTGATAAAATACTATTGAATTTTGAACAGAACTGAACTGCACTAGCACGATGATTAACTATACTACTGGGCTAGTATTGCTTGAATATAATGGAAACAGAGAATGCCCACGATTATTGAATCAAATTTTACTTATAGACGTAGGATTTCTAAATTAAACCAAACACTAAACGTTTTATTTGAAGGATTTCAATACCAGGTTGCAAACTGAAAAATACGTTTAAATTTTTCAAAATCAGCAGATGTCGTTTTCTGAAGGGAATAGTTTGCTTATCAAAATCTTTGAAAGGTGTAATAATCAAACAGTTATTGCGTTTGTAAGTCTATAATCGAAATATTTTACAATGCACTGCAGATGAATGCAAGTGTGTTTCGCTGTATGTTTAAAGACCATAATATTTTGGAATGTGATAATACTACAGTCTTTATTGTTAATTGGGGACATTCGTCGTTAATTCATTCTAATGAACTGTCCTTAACTAAACAAAAAAATCCACATGTAGTTTATTGCTTTTTGTTGTTGTTGTTTTTGTTTTGTTTTTTGCATTAGCTGGCAAGTACATGTATATCATCTTTCATCACCACACTTCCAAAGAAAAAAAATCATGAAATAAACATGATCGTCTGGTAACGCCACCTCGGAGAGCCCCCAAGATTCTGTTTGGCTGTGTTTTGTTTCTTTGTTTGTCTGTCATCTCTTAATTGTGCCGCTTCTTTAGTTCCACAGCCAGAGTCGTTGCGTATGGCGCAACACGATGTCCTCATGTTCGCAGACAAGAGAGGGTAGCTCAACATAGGCCTACTCCTGGAAGTGTCTGGTAGAAAACTTGACTGGTAGAAAACTTGACTGCAGCTTGTACTCTTGATCGAAAGGAAACGTTTTAATTCGGTTCTACGGTCGTAGTGTTAAAAATCCGCAGAGGTTTGGAAGTAAAGAAGAGGTCTTTGACAACAGCGTGTTTTGTTCAATCAGTTTTCATGATCCGTCCCCCCCTCTTCTCTTTCTCTCCTCACATATAACCCCCACCTCCTTCCTTACGTTCTTGTTCCCGGACCCACTGCCCCTTTCGTGTACTCTCCTTTTGCTGGTCTGCTCCATGTCGTAGAGGAGCGTTCTGGTAAGACTTGTACTTCCTTCTTCATACCTTTCCACTCCTTTCCCTCCTCCTCCGGCTCCTACTCCTCAAAACTGTCTCTGCGGTCGGCAGGGCTATAAGCAGCATTACCACTACCTCTAGCTCAAAACCGTCCTCTCACCAACACGACCAGTTTCCTTCCCATTTGGGCATCCTTTAATTATACACTTTGCTGACCTGTTCCTGTTCGTAGAAGACGCACCACATGGGCTTGTACATCTGCCCCACGTTCTTCAACTTCTCTCCCTCCCCCCCCGTCCCTTTCCACCACGATCCCTCATCCTCACACTTACTCCTCCCCCCCCTCTACTTTCTCGCAAGCAGACCTCAGGGTGTGGGTGTGTGTGCTGACCTGTTCAATGTTGTAGAGGAGGTACTTGTCAGGCTTGTACTTCTTCTTCACGTCTTCCCACGGGGTCCCGCTCTCCAGGAGCTGGTAAGGGGGGTACCACCCGCTGCTGAACCCCGGTGTCCAACGGCTTGTGGGGCTCAGACCAGGCACGGCCCTGTGTTGACCCATCGGGTGTATCGATCAGTCAACAGACACCGTTAGATCCGTGAGACGGTAACACAAATACCATACAGGATATCCACACAAATACCATACAGGATATCCATTTAGCACACATTCTAGAAGCCCACACGTGGCATTTCGTAAGATTACATAATGATTTGCTCACATTTGGTCATTTACTGGCGCATTCTTCCATTTGCAGTGGCTTTACTTTTACCTACACGCACTCAATGAACATAATCATGTGACCGTCATACGTACTACTTACTGCGAAACTGTGTTCCTTTTTTCTTCTCATACTTACATGTCCAAACTGATGTTTTGTCCCTACTTTGGCGTGGAACATCGCCATATTATCAGGATCCTGAAGACAAAAAATTGGGAGAGCAGGGAGCTAAACATCCCTCAATAATCGGTTAGGCCGACAGAGTGATTGACCTCAGTGACATCCCTTCATGACGTCGGTCAGTTGTCTCCCTTCCCTTGGCGAGGGTACACGTTCCCACTCCCACCCCACCCGGTCCCCCGTCGAGTATGTACATGTGTGACAGCGACCTAGTGATTCATTTAAAAGCCTACGCGCGACTGTAAGTAGTGACAATACAAATATATTAGCTGGGTCGAGTATCTGCTTGTGCGGACGAAAGTATGTCTGTCAACAGTGAAAGCCTCGTTGTTTATGGAAACATCTGAACGCCGCCTAACCCACTCACCCCACACGCACTCGCACTGAGTCACACCCCACTCACGTGAAGAGCTTCCACTGCTTCCAGCGCAGCATGGTGTGGTTGAACTTGTGGAAGTCGCTGACGATGATGAAGTCCTCCCTGGGACTGTCCTGGTCCTCCTTGATAGCTTCATAGAGGTCATAGCCGTGTGTGTAGTTCAGTCTGCCAACGACAGGGACAGAATATGATCTTTTCATTTTCCCGTAAACAAAAGGTGGGAATGGCACCGTGACGCATACAGAACTACGATGTTGCTGCTGTCTGAGAGTTCATCGTGACATATCGGTGATTGACACGTGCGCGAAGACGCTGTTGTTGAATATCCTCGCAGCATTTCAGTGACAGACACATTCACGTTATCCGAGTGTTCATTATGGAATTTCAATGACAGACACAGGAGCAACGACGTTTCTACTATCTTGATTGTTTTCCGTGGCGTTTTCTACGTGTTTATTACAGGCAAACGAAAAAGTATAATGCTGCCATTTGAATATTCATTATGGATTTTCAGACATGTTTTGTTTTCGTAAAGATTATTTATATGTGTCACCCGTTTAGATCTTTCGGTTTCCATGTTGTAAATAAAAAAAAAACCCTTGTCAGTGGTTAGATTCAGGGCCAAAACCAGACCTGAATGTATGTCCCTGCCGAAATAATACACAGTGGAAATCTACCCCATTTTCTGTATTGTTTCGGGACAAATGGGAGATAATCAGCATTAGTTCAGACGCTTGCATTAAATTTTCGACAGATTTTCGTAGAATGAAACCTCATATTTTGAGTCGTATAAAGGATAAGAAATAGCCGGGGCGCGCGCGCACACACACCCCCCCCCCACACACACACACACACGCACACGCACGCACACACACACACACAACAACACACAACAACAACGGCTAAGGCGAAAAGGCCCCGAGTTGCCTTAACGTTTTCTGAATCTCTATGGTAACATACTTTGCACAAATGACGTAATCATAACAAGTAACGATATCGAAACTGAGTTATGTTAAAAACGTAACACCTACAGGGAATTTACAAAAAAGGTATCGCTATCTCCGAAGAACCAACATACCTTAATGTCTGAACAGCAACTTTTCTGAGACACCATGACTTAATTTAATTGTGTTTGTTTCGGTTAACTTTTAGACCTAAGTTTAGAGCACGCTCAAGAAGAACACCTAGCTGGGTTTTCAGTCCTGACACAGTTCAGAACATGGCTGCTATATCATCATCAAAACGCGGTATGAAATCTTTCAACATCGCGGGGCAGACATCGTTTTCCATGCTTGGTACATGAAAACGTGTCGTGTGTCGCGCGACAGCTCGTTTTTCAAGTACAGAAAAGAAGTTAGGGCTAACCCTGGAACCCTGCTTCAGACTTTGCAAACATGAAAATAAAAATCAGTGTGAGACTTGTCACATTTACGATATGATTTTAATCTGGAATACATGTAAATGGGCAAAGACGACTGGTCCAAGTTTGGACAAAACCGAATGTAATAAATCTTCAGTAAGGTTAAACTGTTGAATTGGAGAATTTTTTGTTAGGCATGATCATGGGAGTGAGTGCAATACTTACTGATTTCAGATCCGATGGCCTAAGAATCATCAGCTATTTTAGTTTTAAACCTAGCATTTCTGATATTCTTAAAATGCGTATATTCTCCTCGTGCTTGCATTTGTGCAAATTTATCTGCTGGATCTCAAGATCCCTTAAAAAGAACTGAAGCTTTCCTAACTTCCTTCTTGCAACCCTGTCTTATTAAGTATGACTTTTGGGCGCATATAAGGTAGTAAATAGAGTAGATAAAAGTAAATTTATGACATGATTTCTTAATGTAATGCAAGTACCAATAAAAAAAAAAGTGCTATGCTGTTATAAACAGATCGGTAGTACTGTTAACACGAATTTCTGCTATTATGTTTTTTTTTTTTTTTTTCCAAAATATAGGCTGGTACAACCATGGGAAAGCTCCCGTGGAGGCTCTGTCATGCCACATCTAGTGGCCATTACACAATGGCATCTGCCAGGGGCTATCATATCCCTTGACGTCTTAATGGAATGCCCTGTACGTGCCTGCACTCTATGTAAACACAGTGCTGGGCTTCCGAGGGTGGTGCAGGATTGCTCCCTGCTGGTTGGATCGTCAGTTGAAGACAGCACTTCTCTGGATCCCATCCGCACTTTCGGGTGTATCTTTTTTCTTTTCTTTTTTTTTTTTTTCTCCAAATAACGGTTACAATTTACAGTCAGATGGAGGTGACATCAGTGTATCACTGCTAATTTCCGACAATATTGACATGCTGAGACACACACAGAGACAGATATATATATATATATATATATATATATATATATATATATATATATATATAGAGAGAGAGAGAGAGAGAGAGAGAGGAGAGAGAGAGAGAGAGGCAAGTCTAGATCCTGAACCCCCTTCTCCTTCACCACCTTTCCTCGATTCCCCCCGATTCCCCCTCCCCTCCGTCCTCCCTCCATGCACTCACGGCCCCCCCTCCAGCGATGCCGACGAAGGTGGGGAACCAGTCCACAGCAAAAGCCAGTCCAGACCAGGTGCGGTTCCCCTGTACCCCCGGGCCCCCTGACGATGGTGTAGGAGCGGATGCCCCCCTCGTACAGGTTCTTCTTGCCGGCCCTCAACGGGTAGTTGACGGAGCCCCCTTTGATGGGGCCGCCATTGTCTGACAGCAACACCATCACCGAGTTCTCGTACAGGCCCTGGGGGCACAACAGAGGGGGGAGGTATTAGTGAGAGCTTAGGCACACACGGGGAGGCAATGGGTTCTGCACTCTCTACGTATGCTGGCAGCATGGGCGTTTATGCTCAAAGCAAAAATAGTACACTCAGCGTATAGAAATAAAGGGGAAACATGTTCTTACACACACACACACACACACACACATCTACACAGGCTTATGCACATATATACACAGAACACAAATGTAACTACCTGAAGGTGAAGATGGAAAAGAGTTAGCACAAGAACAGAAAGACGACAATACTGGAGGAAGAGGAGGTGGTTGGTTAAAGAATGAAGTCCCATAGCTTGATTTTCTGCTGAGACTCGAACTTTTGGATGCTCGTTATGCCATGTACATGTGTAAAATCCCATCATCAACTTTTTTGAAAAGGTCAGTGTGGCTGTTTCGTATGGATGACACTTATTACACATGAAAGAAAAACGGATTGATTGATAGACTGAATGACACGGGAAACGACTGGATGTAGCAACTCTTCAGTCGGCTCTACCTAGGCAGGCATCCCCGTTGTGTAAATGAGAGCGCGGATTGTAAAGCGCTTAGAGCTGGTCTCAAACCGACAATAGGCACCACCGCTACTACTACTACTACTTAGAAGAAGAAAGAAGAAGAAGAAGGAGAGGAGGAGGAGGAGGAGGAAGAGAAGAAGAGAAGAAGAAGAAGAAGAAGAAGAAGAAGAAGAAGAAGAAAAAAGAAGAAGAAGAAAAAGAAGACGAAGACGACAACGAAGAAGACGAGAAGAAAAAAGAAGAAGAAGAAGAAGAAGAAGAAGAAAAAAGAAAAGAAGACGAAGACAACAACGACGAAGAAGAAGAAGAAGAAGAAGAAGAGAAGAAGAAGAAGAAGAGAGAAGGAGACGGAGAAGAAGAAGAAAAACCGAGAAGAAAGAAGAAGAAGAAGAAGAAGAATAAGAAGAAGACAAAGAAGAAGAGAAGAAAAGAAGAAGAAGAAGAAGAATAGGAAGAAGAAGAGAAGAAGGAAGGAGAAGAGAAGAAGAAGAAGAAGAAGAAGAGAAGAAGAATAATGTCCAGGATACGGTAAATGGAGGGTGGAGCCTAGCCTATCATTTTGCTCAGAGTGCAGAGAAAAGTTTCAAAGCGATGAAGTTAAAGGGAACTGAATAAACATAAAGCAGGGGGAGGGGGTGGGGACCCATCTGTCTCTGAGTATTAGTATTACTGAATTCCAGTATCTCTGCCAACGAAGGCGTGAACAGAGTTATTTCCCCTTTGTCTCCTTATGTGGGAAATGTTGAATCCCAGAGCGCTAGGGGTTAACATGATACTTTACTGTTTTTGGGAACGTGATGAACCTACCACTTAGGCCGAAAAAGGCGTGAACCACAACATCTGACGTAAGTAGATTTGAATAGGCGTTCTCTGGTTACCTCTCTCCTTGAGAGCAGCCACGAGGGCCCCCACCCCGACATCCACCACCGCCATCATGCCGCAGTGGATCCGCCGGGACTGGTTGGTGATGTGGGGGCAGTACGTGTCCATGTAGTAGTAGTCCGGCACCTCAAAGGGCCCGTGGGGAGCTCCGTAGGACAGGTACATGAAGAACGGCTTGGAGCCGTCGTGGTCCTGGATGATCTTCACGGCACGCTCGTTCAGCAGCTCTGTCTGGTAGAGGCCCTGCCAGGAGAGAAATGGTGTATTGTGATGTGTCATGATTTCCTGCTTTCCAAGACGGAAGGAGAAGGGGGAAGAAAGGATGGATGGGGTAGAGGAAGAGTCTGGGAGGTAGACGAGAGAGGGGTGTGGTGGAATTGGTTCCTAGTTCGCAGTCAGACTTGGAGGATTTCGAATCCCTTAAATACAGTGCCCCCACATCGCATCAACATTTTCCTTAGTTTTCAGTGTGTGACAGCTTACTGTCACCAACTAGGCATGGGCGTGGGGGAAAATGAAAACATTGGCATGAGACTGACAGTGCAATATCCCCTCTAGTGGGTTGCCCTATGACGACCCGCTGTTGATTGATCCTTATATAAACAACATAGTGTTGAGTATACGGAAAGCTGATTACGCAAGATTAGAGCAAAAAGTTTGCTCTCGATATTCAGGAAAGTAAGGGATAAAAATTGAAGTGGTGCGTTTTGTATTGCATGAAGAGAATACGGATGCTGAAAAGAAAAGAAAAACAGTACATTGACATGCTATCGGGAAAAAAAAACAAACAGAATTTTGGGGAAGATGGTCATAGAACATTCTTTAAACGTAAAACAAGTTCAAAATGATTTAATTGTTGATAACTGGTTTAACATTTTGAAGACCCACCTGAAATAGATGAAAAAAACAAGTGTATTACAGATACTGATTTAAAATATGCTTATGAGGACAAAGAAAGGAGACCTATGAATCGTCCCATATCAAGAGAAGAAGTAATGCTCGCTGTGAATAAACTGAAAAAATGGTAAAGCTGCAGGACAAGATGGAATCATACTGGAAATGCTAAATTATATGCAGGGGTTGGAGAGTCATGTTTGTTTTTTTGTAAATATTTCTAATGCATTGTTGAACAAGGGTATTTACCCAGACAACTGGGCACATTCCATAGTACTCCTTTTATTTAAAAAGAAAGGTGATCACACACACACACACACACACACACACACACACACACACACACAGCATAAATACCCCCTAACCTTTCCAGAGAAGTCAGGTTTGTCGTTGTCCCACCAGTCATAGACGGTGCCCTGAACTTTTGTGTGAGCATAGTAGGAATCGTGGGAGCCCAGCCAGAAGCCGTAGAAGGAGTCAAAGCCACGCCCCAGCGGGGTCAGCCCAGGGTGGCAGAAAGCCCAGGTGCCACTTGCCCAGCATGTGGGTGGTGTAGCCCTGGTGTTGAAGCTCTCTGGGCAGGAAGGTGAAGTTCTCGTTGATCCAGTTGATCATGTTGGAGTTGACAGTGTTGTCCTGGAGCCCGAAGGTGTGGGGTACCTGTGCGCAGTGAAGTCATGCTATATACACAAGAGCACTCCAGATACACCACTACCCCCAGAAGCACCTCCTTGCTTTCCTCTCCCTCCCTGCACCGTAACCCTCCCCAAGTCCCCAGCTCATCAATTCTGCCTCCGCAACAAAGATATCATTGCCGGCAAGTACACAGCTCACCAGGTAATGATCTGCATAATTTGGATAAGAACAGGTAACAATGAACACCATCGCAGTGAATTTGATAAGAACAGGTAACGATGAACACCACCTAAGTGAGCTGGATAAGAACAGGTAACGATGAACACCACCCAAGTGAGCAGGATGAGAATAGGTAACGATGAACACCAACAAGTGATTTGGATAAGAACAGGTAACAATGAACGCCACTAAGGTGATTTGGTAACAGGTAACAATGAACGCCACCAAATTGATTAGGTAACAGGTAATAATGAACGCTACCCAAGTGATCTGGATAAGAACAGGTGACAATGAACGCCACTAAAGTGATTAAGTAACAGTCAACAATGAACACCACCGAACTGTTTGGATCAGAACAGGAAACCATGAACGCCATCCAGTGATCTGGTTAAGAACAGGTAACAAAGAACGCCAGCAAAGTGATTTGGTTAAGAACAGGTAACAAAGAACGCCAGCAAAGTGATTTGGGTTAGAACAGGTTACAAAGAACGCCAGCAAAGTGATTTGGTTAAGAACAGGTAACAAAGAACGCCACCCAAGTGATTTGGATCAAAACAGGTAGCAAAGAACGCCCACCAAAGTGATCTGGATATGAACAGGTAACAATGAACGCCACCCAAGTGATTTGGTAACAGGTAACAATGAACGCCAGCAAAGTGATTAGCAACAGGCAACAAAGAACGCCACCAAAGTGATTTAGCAACAGGTAACAATGAACACCGCCAAAGTCAGCTGGCAGTGTTGGAGTGTCTCCTGTGCTGGAAGGCCTCTCGACCACGTGATACAAACAGCACCTTGCTTCACGCTTGGAGACTGTTACTGCATGGACTTGGTGACGACCTCAAGAAGGGGGGAAACGCTCGAAGTACTTGGTGGGATGAGGGGAGAGAGGTGAGGGATTAAGCAATTATTCTCGATCAGTATGACGGTTTAGTAGATGGTTTTCTCGGGTATGCTGGACCAGAACAAGCTCCGCTGAACTCAGTTGAAGACTAGAATGCAGTACAGCGTCTTTTCCAGTGGGCTCCCTCCCGCCACCTACAACACCATCTGAACTATGTGTTTTTTATTGATTTTGAGAGAGCATTTGACGGATCTGGCATTTAATCTAATGGGCAACCATGAAATAGCACAACAATAGCGGGGGACCTTGTCGGGGTCATAGAGCAACTGTATGAAAGAGCTACCAGAGCAGTCCTCTACAACAAATGGGTAAGCAGTTCTGCACGACTGTTGGCGTCAGACAGGACTGTCCACTCTTCCCCCACCTTTTTCAAAGTGTTTCTGTAAAAGACTCAAGACTGACGCACAAGAAGACCACTTTGGAACAGTGAGCATCCGGGATAGGATCAACTATGGTTTGTTATTCGTGCAGAACTGCTTACCCATTTGTCTCTGGCTTGGCTGGACAGTGAGAGAAACTTGCCCAACTACTAAAACGTGTGGACAAAATATCTGCCGATATCGGTTCAGAAAAAAATATTGATGACAAACAAGACTAGAAGCATTCAAAAAAGACATCAAAACAAGCGATCAAACACTTGGAGGCAAATAATCAGCTTCAAGTACCTGAGAGCATTTGTGTCAGAGGAAGAGTACAAACAAAAGTTCCTTCTCTAGAATAGCCCAAACATCAACTGGCTCTCAAAACTCAAGATAATCTGGAGCAACAACAACATCATTTCTCTCAGGACCAAAGTGAGAACGGTGCACTCAAAAGTGACATCAATCTCTCTCCACGCTTTTAAACGTGGACCCTGACAACACTACCCAGAAGAGAAGGGGGCCGAAATAGCTCAGTTGGTAGAGCACCGGACTCGTAGTCCAAGGGTTGCGGGTTTGAATCTCGGCCGGGCTGTTCCGATACGGGGGGTGGGGGGGGGGGGGGGTGTTACCTCTGAGTTAATATTAGTTCTGACTCCATTTCCCATACAGTCCTTCGAATGAGACTATAAACCGAGGTTCCGTGTGTAAACGCACGCATAACATTGCACACACACGTAAAATCCCATCACCAACTTTCGGAAGAGAAGGCCAGTTTGGCCGTCGGTATGGATGACACGTTACACATAGCGTGCACCTTCCCCGAAGATGGAGTATAGCTGCCTTAATGGCGGGATAAAAAAAAAAAAAACGGTCATACACACAAAACTCCACTCCCTTTGTTGGGTAGATGGGTACTTGTCTGTCCATATAGGGAGTGTCCGTAGGAGTATCAGCCTGTTTACGCAGAAGAAGAAGAAGAGGAAGAAGAAGAAGAAGAAGAAGAAGAAGAGTTCAAGCATTTGAAATGAGATGCTACTGCAACACCCTGCACATCCGCTACAAAGACCATGTCACCACTGAAGAAGCGCACAAAACAAAAAAATCAAGGCAGCCATTGACCCCTTTGAAGATGTGTTAGCAGCAGTGACAAAAAAAAAAACTGATGTGTCACTATCAAGTCTTTCCATCAGCTGGCCTTGGGCAAAAAAAAATACCTGCAGGGCATTTTACCAGAACCAGAAGGGGCACGTTGAGGGAGTGGTGGGAAGACCACACCCAGGAACGGACAGTCCTGACCTTCGGCCATTCTTAGAAAGCAGCAGATTTCGGAAGAGGGTGGAGAGGACTGCCAGTCCCAGCACAGCTTCAACGACCCTTGAGGGAGGAGACTGCTGACGATCCACTGATGTCATCTCTGAGCAACACTGGAAAGATCTTGACAATCTCTACATGATTTTCCCCAAGTCTGCTGACACTGATGCATCTAGTTGCAGGGGGAATGCCGATAATGAAGATTACAACACACACACACACACACACACACACACACACAGGACACGCACGCACGCACGCACACGCATACACACACACACACACACACACACACACACACACACACAGATAACTGAAAATGCATAATACTATACTCACTTGCTTAGTTAGACCTGTGAATCAAAAAGCAATTGTTGCAACTGTGGTAACCTGAACCTTTGACCAGATCAGTATCACCTTCTTCCATTATGACAATCTTCCGGTCAGTGTGGGCAGTATAGTCATACATTCACAGGACGTACAAACAGTCAGAGTTCCTTCAAAGGCAACACAGCAATCTCATTGAGGTACAATGAATGGTCCAGGTTCACTCCTAGATGTCTTTGTCCTTCAGGTCACGTAGATGAGATTTTTGATTGCAGCATGTAACTTTCCGACTTATCTCTCATGGCAAAACATTTCTGAGACACGGCGCAAATCGTCATTACATTCACTATTGAATTCTCCACAAAGAACAGATTTTTGTTCACCAGCACATTCTGGAAATATCTCAAAACTGTTCGCCTGTATTTCATTATATTATTTGAAGCTCCAACATGTTCTAACTTGAATATACATGATTTCAATTTCAACAGCTACACATTATTTTCACAGACAATTTCAAGTGTCCTTTACCTTGAAAGCATTTTTACAATAAACAATTTCTTTCTGACTTCTTTGTGTATGTGAGCGTGTTTTGGGTATAGATAAATATTCTAATTCCCATTGTGTTTTCCTCATAAGAAAGCCTTATTCATTTTAGCAGTGTGAGCATCCTGCAAACGGTCTCTATCATTCATTCTCTTAAATTTGATTTTTCAAATCAGTGAAAAAGAAAATTTTCAGATTTCCTTTTCCAATACTGAAAACTGCATTGTTTACTCATTAGACAACACATTCTTTTATAACAAACTCATCCGCCTCCTTCTATAATACATACAGCCCCCCCCCCCCCCCCCCCCCTTTCTAAAACAGCGAGTGTCCTCATTAAAAAAAACTCACAGCAAATCACTCTCTTATCATGAAGAACCATATCTTCTTCTTCTTCCGTTAAGAACCAATCACCTTTTTTCTCTCACAACCGACCAATCGTTTTTCCTTTCGTAACGAATCAAATCCTCTCCTTACACTTCCAACCAACCAACCACTCTCTTTCTTTCATAACCACAATCAAGTCAAAACCAGCCAATCAGACTCGTTTTGTCACAACCGACCAATCAGCTCGCTTCTTTCGTGACACACCTCCCAGTCATGAAGGCGGCTCTGGACGGGGTGCACATGGGGAAGACGTAGGACTGGTTGAGGAAGACGCCATCTTCTTTCAGAGCCGTGATGTTGCTCGTCCTCATGGAAGGATCGTTGGTCTCAAAGTCAGCCCAGCCCGCATCGTCAAGGACGACGAAGAGGATGTTGGGCTTGTCTGTTCCGCTCACACCGCCAGCTGTGAAGGCCATCAACAGCAGGGGCAGTAACTGCACGCGCACTGGTATACTCCAGGGCGTCATGGCAGGTGCTTATCAACCAAAGGACAATGAAAAGAACACGTGTTAATGGTCATGCTTGTCGTCGTGATGCTTCTTACACTGCTATTGCTGCCATTACACAATCCTTCCTAATACGTGTATTGCCCTAATACCGTCAGTATTTGTTGTCGTCGTCGCTGTCTCAAAATAAAACAACTTTTATGGTCATCATCAGCTAAACGTATTACGAGAGAGACAAATCGCATGTCCAGGTTAACGTAAGGGAGCAGACATCCTTTTGTTTGAAGAAATCGTGCTTTTGAAGTTGCTGCACGCATGAACAGTCGCTTACAATTTACTGCCTGTATAAATCACCTCAATTCAATTGCCACCTACATTATCTCTAGAATTCCCCTCTGATTAAATGCTTCCCACAGAATTCATCCTCGGAATCTGTAAAAGAAAATCAGTCCTGCTCATCCCCCAGCCATTTCACAGCTGATACCTCATTGGAATCAACTCTCTACACTAAAAAACAAACAAACGAACAATGCACACACGTATCATTTGAAAAGATTTTCTTGCCAACACGCTGGAATTGGCCTAAAATCCTTCTTTCATGATATCTTACATCGGATGAAAAGTGTTTCTCTCTTTCAGGCCTTCTGTATAGTCTGACTTCGCTGAATTTTCTCTTTGATCATTTTTATATGGATTTTTTTTTTTTTTTTACAAAAGATTCCTGCAGCAAGACCCCCAAGTCGGTTTTTTTTGAAAATTCAGGCGTTTTGGTAAAGCTTTTGCGAACTTTTTGTTTTTGGTTTAAGACCATAGGATGATGGTCACTTCCGTGCAGTTCGTTGTGACGAGACCATTCATAGTCCAGGACCAGGGACGGATCACATATTCACGAAAGTATACCTAAGAAAGAATGGAAATTTTGGAGATCCATCATTCAGACAACACAGATCCGGTTCTGAAAGGACGTCTTCAAGAAGGTGATCTCTGGATGAAGAATCCACCCTACTTCAAAGAGGACTGTCCCCATTTAAATCACCCAAGTGGAGATTAGAAGTTTTTCAATCAAGTTGACCAGCTCTTGCCCACTGACAGATACAGATGGGGGGTAAATGTAAAGAACATGCTGTTGCCGGTTTATGCAAGTAAATTTTAGCAGCTAAAGCTTGAAGAGAAGTAATAAGAGAGACAGCGCTCTGTGTGTGTGTGTGTGTGTGTGTGTGTGTGTGTGTGTGTGTGTGTGTGTGTGTGAAAATGCGTGTGAGACTACATGAATGTGTGTTTGTATACTTGCATGAGTCCTCGTGTGTGTGTGTGTGTGTGTGTGTGTGTGTGTGTGTGAAGATGGTGGATGCAGTATTCAGGTTCGTCCTTCTTCCCAGTACGATCGCTTTGCTTGCACACACCCACCCGCTGTGGCTGCTATCGTTCATGCATGCAGAGTTCAGTAGGGGAAACGTCCAGGCAACTATGCACACCAGTTTCGGGCTGAAGAAGATACTCACAACAACTCCAAACACCGTAAAATCAGGCCAGTGACACAATCGCTAAAGCGAAATGTGAACAATATGGCGACGTCCAGTCGAACCGAGTGCGACAAGTCTGACAGTTTTGCGACAAACTGGTGGAAGCGCTTCGTGAAGGTGCGTGATGAGCAGGAATGGAAAGATTTTGAACACGGTGAAAGTGTCTCTCAGCAGTCCATCGCTAAAAAAAAAACTCGTAAACATGAAACACATTTTTTCACCCCCAACCCCACTCACTGGCTCAGGCTTTCAACGACACTTGCCAACAGGGGTTTTTTTTTTTTCATCCTGGTGTCTTTGTGTGTCCGCAAAACGAACGGCACGCCCTACAGCCTTTCTGTCCTCAGATGTGTACATGGGTTCTCCGTTCTCACCCGGTAGATGTTCCTGAATCATCCCCCCGACCTTTGACAGAGCACGCACTTGAAGCGAGTTTGTTTACATTACACAGTGACCTACATTTCCACCAACGTTTCCATCTTGGCCTTGTGACGAGTCACTTGGCAACTCCACCCGATCAGTCCCATCCACCCACTCTCTTGTACCAATGGTGCAAACACCGATGCCATCCACCCCCTTGCTCTCTCCCGTGTGTCTCACACATGACAACAAGTGTATTAAAATATATGCCAACTCCTCTCTCTTAGCACCCCCCCCCCCCCCCCTCTCCTTCTTTTTCTCCCTTATGTAGCGAAAGTATCGCACAAGTTATGTCACTCCCCACTTTCCTTCCCCCTCTCTCACCCTCACCCCCACCTCACGCCCCACAGTCGTGTGCAAGCATGAGCCGCCTGGCTTATGTTACCACATTATTTTCAGTATCATTTTCTTTTAAACAGGGTACCCCCCCGTTTTTTTCTTTTTTTACTGATTTTTTTCTATCTTCTTCAAAACCAACACACATCATATTGATGCCAGCACATTATTTCACCTGGTACAATGACCACCATCCCACAGTATTGTTTACTTTTTCAACAACGCTGTTTGCATGATTTTCCCAACCTTCCACCCCACACATACGCATGTAAACTGTGTGTGGGTGGAGAAATTTGAGCTGTCCCTCTCCCCTCTCTCCCCCTTTCCCATTAGCCTCTTCCCCTCCCCCTCCTTCCCCCCCCCCCAACGATACCTTATCACCAATTGATCATTTCCATTCCTTTCCAATCATTATTAGCATTACCCACACCCCCACATACAACTACCTGCACATAACTACATAATTACAATAACCACCCACTAAAGTCGTTTATTTATTTATCTGTATTCATTTATGTTTATTTATTTATCATTCTTTTATAACTATTTTTTAAAAAATTATTTCATTATTTTATTTCATTTTATTACCATTTTTTTGCCCCACTAAGCGCTATTATCAATCCACCATAATCACTACCATCACTAATATATCATACCATTCTACAAAACAAGCTACAAACCCCATTGTTTCACCCCCCCCCCCCCCCCCCCCCCCCCCCACCTCACTATTTCCTCTCTCATCATCCCCTCCTGGTGGCCTCGTTTCCGTCCAGTGGCCATTTCGATCGTGCGCGAATATGAGAACATAAATGGTTTCTCGTTCTTCGATTTCACTGTCCTCTATGTTATTTGTTTTTTGCCTGAAGAAGACCCAAGAGGCTGACATGCATTACGTCTTGTCCTGTACTTTGTTCGCCTATGTCCTTGATGGTAACTTGCCCCCTCTATTTCTAAATTTTACCGCGAAAGTTTACATCATAGTCAGACAGTCGCTCCCCTTCACTCCTCTATTAACACAAAGACACGGGGCCCTCTTCTGCCCACCTCACTCCTTCCCTACTACCTCCCCTCCCCCCATATCCACCATCCGCACGCTGACCGTCATGCACAGGGCACACAGCTGGTAGATGATGCAAGTATGTAAAACCAGAACTGCACTTTGTGAATTATAAACGCTGATCTAGGGGCCCCAGGCACAGGTGTAGTTCAAGCGTTCGCAACTGGTCCCATCCACAGTAAGAGGTGGGAAATGACAGACAAACCCACTCCCTCTCATCGTCTTGAGTGATGCACTGTCACCCTGATCCAGAACAAACTGGAATAAACAGTTTAGCATACAAACAGAAGACACATAGTGTCGCCCCCTCACTGTTCCCTTAGACCAGCTGTGGGTGAAGCACTAAAGACAGAAGGGGTAAACAGAGAGAGTGAATGCTTAGCTTGCTCCACTCTGTCTGTTGAGTCTAAGTTCCACTATTCTTCCAGAAATGTAAGTTGAAAGTGTGTTTTCACATTTTGAACTGTGCATTTACTGCATGTATGCCGTGTGGTTTAACTGTGTAACTTTGCACTAATACTTGGTGATATTTATTAAAATGATTAATGAGTATTCTGTTCTAGTAGTTTGCTTGCCACCATGTGGTAAAAGCAATCATCATGTGGTTAAGATTCTTTGTTAAGAATCTGACTTTTGCCAGTAAGTAATTCCATCTGTGATCAGAAACAACAATACAACTGTACTAGGTGAAAACTGCTAAGCTGATTTATGACTACTGGTGATGGTTGGAATACTTTGTAGTGTATGACTTTAGGTCTACACCACATGTGTACTTGGGCTAAGTGTATTCCACGTCTATGTAATTTAACTCATGAGAAACATTAAAGAGTTATTTGACAGAATTTTTTTAGCATTGTATTACTGTCTCCTACTCTTTTGTAAACTCTATGCAGCCTCTAAACAAAAGTGGAGATTGATAATTATAGAAGAAATTCTACACACAGTAATCCTTTGTTAGCTGAGTTCTCACACCTCTTCTGAAAGGTAGAGGGCAAAATGTGTGAACGTGACAAGCCAGACTCTCAGCTACTTTATTACAGACCAGGTTCTCTTCATCACAGACCTGGGACTGTGGCTATGCTACATACTGTAGCTATGCTACGTATCCCTGAGCAAGACAGGTTGTGAAGACACACCACAGCCCAGCACTACAGCAACCGGTTTACACAGCTGGATCAGTCCCCCGCCACAGGAGAGAGAGACCAACTATCCTCTCCAATATCAGTTAAAGTCTGATATTCCAATGGGACTTCAACTAAACTAAAATCATTCAGAACTTTCCCTCACTTAATTATGAAACAGTGAGAATGGAACCTCAGCCTTTAGGACAGACCAGTCCATTGTGACTAACTTCGACTACTTTCCCAGGTGTAAGCAAGTGAAGTTGATGTGTTAAAGTGCAAGAAAAAATTGACATGTCTATTGTAAACTAACTTCAACTGCTTACCCTTGTGTAAGCGAGTAAAGCTGACGTGTGAAAGTACACTTAACGTGTGTCAGTTCTTTGTTGTTCAATCAGTGTTGAATGTTTGAATTTTTCTCTAATTCTGTCTCTTGGAGCTACAAGTGCTTTTAAGAGTATAAGCCTCAGGAAACTTATCCCAGAGCCGCGATTGAGTGTTTTAACAGTCCCGGGAACAAATGTAAATTTCTTTCGATGACTAGTCCCGGTAAGTTGCTCCTTCCACCACTAGAGAGAGAGAGAGAGGGTGGAGGTGAAATTTTGACATAATTCTCATAGACAAAATTTTCCAAGTCCTTCCCCTAGAGAACCCACCTACCCACTCCCAACTCTCGTCACAGGTATGACAGGCACGTGCAACAGAGTCAGACCAACCCAGGACTGACGCGAGCAATGACGCCGAGGACAATCCCATCATTAGCAGAGGTGAGTTAACACGCTTATGGCGAGATCAGCAAGCCAAAGCAATAGACATTATCAATAACGATTGCCGTGTGACTAAGCAGCAAGCTTGCACGATCGCTACAGAGACGTTTGAAGAAAGATTTTCAGAGAGGCGTATGTGCACATCATGCTGTCCCAACACATTTCCCGTGGCAACTGGACAGCCCTGCCCTAGAGTGGACGCCTGCCACTGATCCCTTCACTGAAGCTGAAGTGCTCGTGGCTGTGAACAGCCTGCCAAGCTGGACATCCCCCGGAGCAGTCGGTGTTGTGTACGGTAGCGTCAAGCAACTAAAGGAGAAGCTGGCGCCCGTTCTCTGTGCAATGGCAAACCTCTGTCTGCTGAAGAGGCCAGTGCTGGCAGACTGGAAGCACGGCATCCTAACCCTGATCCCCAAGAAGAATGGTGATCCTTCTGTTGGGGAGGACTGTCTGGTGGCCCATCTCCCTCCTCCTCGCCTCCTACGAACTATTCACACTATACACATGCGTGTATGTGCACGTCCACACCCACACGCGTGCGCACATACACGCATACACACACGCTACATATATATATATTTATTAGGCTTTTTAACAGTATTCTCTCTCTCTCTCTCTCTCTCTCTCTCTCTCTCTCTCTCTATATATATATATATATATCATATGCAGATACCTGTGTGTACACACACACACACACACACATGTGCAGGCACACACGCGCACACACACACGCACACATACATGCAGGCACACACACACACACACACACACCACACACACACACACACACACGCACACACACAGATGTGCACACACATACACGCACAAGAGGGCACACACACACACACACACACACACACACACACACACACACACATGCGCGCGCGCCCACACACACACACACACACACACACACACGCATGCGCACAGGCACACACGTTGGCTCGTGGCTATACATCTATACACATATGTGTACATTCACTACACACACATACAAAAAAAAAAAGAAATAAATAAAGATAACCAATGTAAGTTGACACTCAAGGTCTGACCAGTGCATTGGGCTGATGCGTAGGTCAGACATCTACTATGTCGTAGCCACGAGACCCTCCTCTTCAATTCTCTCATCTTAGTTGTTGATTCATTTATCCATTAGCTTATAATCATGCATGCATAGTGTGGTCTCAAAACTTAGCGGATGTGGTGTAGCGTATATAGGACTAGTCCGCACGCAGTGACGCTTCCTTGATAAAGTGAAACTAAACTGCATGCGTCCATTCATCCGTGTGTGTGTGTGTGTGTGTGTGTGTGTGTGTGTGTGTGGATATGTACTGTACATGCATGCATGCGTTCATTCATCACTGTGTGTGTGTGTGTGTGTGTGTGTGTGTGTTGTGTGTGCGTGTGCGTGAGTATGTGTGCGTGTGCGAGTGTGTACGCATACGTGCGTGCGTGAGAGAGAGAGAGAGAGAGAGAGAGAGAGAGAGAGCAATTAAACGAAACTGTGTTAGTTAAGAAGGAAAAAAAAAGACAGATTAGCTTCTTTTCCTCATCTTTTCCTCAGTAATGGGGAAAAACACGTTTTAAACATTCATACAATGAGAGAGAGAGAGAGAGAGAGAGAGAGAGAGAGAGAGAGAGAGAGAGAGAGAGAGAGAGAGAGAGAGTACGAATGAGCGACTGGACGCAAATACATAGTAAATTAAGTACAAAAAAGCTGTAAACACAAGTTATTTTTCAGTCATCCACGTCTTAATAAAGGGAAACACACGCAGTACAAAAGATGCAACAATATAATCCACAGAGAGAGAGAGACCTGAAGTGAGAACGAGGCTGGGACGTGAGGGGAAGGGAGGAAAAAAACACGTTTGCATTGTGGGATCGTAGAAACGCCCCCTCACAATAACAAAACCGCGAGCAGTTAGCACGTGCCCCCTTGTCCTTGCCAAAGAACGGTCATCTCGTTGTAGAAATAAGTTTACCGATGACAGGTATGTACGGCTCCAGGACGGTTGTGAGCACTGGGAGTGGGTCACACACAGTTGAGAGGAAGCTCACCACTTTCCGAGTTCTCGGCCTTTGGTCATGTGCGCGATTTCAGGTCCAGCATGTGAGTGGTAACGATGGCGCCGCCCGTCCCCCTTTGCGAATGACTCGGCGGACAATGATGGCCGAACATACAAAGAGAATTGTGATGCCATGCTTGAGCTGTTGACGATGACATACGCGATGAATTTGTAGCCTTTAGTGTCACTTTAAATCCGGACTTCGCTCCGGAAGAAATGTGACATTGCATCCGGGATGGGTTTTCGGGGACGTCTAACATTTCGCCCTGTAAAGACTGTTAATTTTAATCAGTGCTTCTTGTGTTCACTTGAATCTAATGCATCTTTATAGAGGTTCATATCACTGTATGTTAAAAGTATTGCTCCATTGTTATGTTTGTGAAATCTTGTTCCTCCTGTTTGAGGGGGGTTAACGTCACTTTGATGTACAGGGACCGTTACAGCTCAGTTACTCGTATCCAATCGGCTCTCCCCTGCCCCAAAGTAGACTGACCAGAGCGCCCTCCTTCAGTGTCCCTAACGAACTGCCAGTCCCCAACCGCAGTAGACAGGATGGATGATGAACGTTAAAGATCTACGACATACGGTCACACTTCTGTAGACAATTCCCCCACCTCCACCCTCCTTTTACCCACCTACTGCTGACTAACAAAATGTTACTGTTCCAGATGGATATAAAATTATTTCAAAGAGAACTGTATGTAAACAGTCTGCTGTGCATGTAATGTTCGGGACGGCTAGATCTTGATGTAGTAATCTCAAACTTCCAGTTGAGACAGGAAGAAGAAAACATGGGACTGAAAGACATGTGTGGCTACTGCAATATGAATGTTATTTGTGATGAGTATTACCTTAGGATTGAGTTCTCCAAACACAATGTCACACACGGCAATAGTACTTAACTTCTTGCGATCACAACAAAAAAAATTCATTTACAGCCTCTGTTACATGATAGCTGATGGGAAAGGTACTCTTGAAGTTTGCAAAGTTTTTTTTTTTTTTGAAAAATGTTAAAAGTTGCGTATTTGCCCCGGGAAATGCCAATCTTTAACATAAAAAAAAGACTGTAAGAAGGAATCACTTTGTGTTTGTGCTTTAATACGCAGAAAGAAATGTTAATGTTGTATTGTACTGTGTTGTACTGTTATACTGTGTTGTACTGTATTGTGTTGTGGTGTACTGTACTGTTTTGCGTTGCTCTGCACGGTTTCATATTCAACTGTGTTGCATTGTACAGTACTGTCTTGTATTACGATGTATTGTACTATACTGTATCGAACTGTATTGTGATTTACTGCATTGAAATATTTGTATCTGTTGCACTGTATTTTATTGCATCGTACCGTACCGTATTGTTGTGTATTGTACTAGACTATAACGAACTGTGTAATGTTGCATTGCAATGTATTTTGTTGTATATATTGTACTGCACTGTGATGTACTGTCTTGCACCGTACGGCCTTTATCTTCATTCTCACAACGGATTTCTCTGTGTGATACTCTAGCTACCAACCACGGGAGAACGCCGCCTTAATAAACAGTACAGCGCCAGCCGTACCCTCTCCCCTTCTTCTTACCCCCTACCCCTCTCCACGCGCGAGCAGTACCTCGGACGTACGATTCTCACGCATCCCTCTCGCCCAGTAGCGCGTTATCCGTTATACGGCCCCCTTTCCCCAACAACGTGACACAGGATGACGTGTTGACTGTCAATCTCATGAAATACCGTTAGTACCAACAGTTCAGGAGCTGGATACGACCTCCCACCCCCACCCCCCATCCCCCACCATCCCCCACCCATCCCCTGTCGCTCCCCCCCCCCCCCCCTTCTCTCACTCACACTTCCCCTTCCGCGCAAACCGACACTTCCCACTTCTTTAATAATTAAACCTACCGTCTCACCACCACCATCTTCGTCTCCCCCCCCCCCCCCCCCCCCACTTCCACAGCGATAACGGTCGCTGTCGGTGTCGCTTGTCAGATTATTATGATCTCCACAGGATGCTGTACGAGTGTGTTGAGGGCTTCCCTTTCGTTATCAGCAGATCACATACAGGCCTTTCGTCTGGGACAAGGTTTCATGGTCGTGAACGATGAGAGAGAGAGAGAGAGAGAGAGAGAGAGAGAGAGAGAGAGAGAGAGAGAGAGAGCGCGCACATATATGCGCAAATTAAGCACTGAAATGCAATTCTGACGCATAAAAATGTCATTCTACATTATTGTGACGCACATTATTATTTATTTTTCTTTTTTTTTTGTGTGGTCTCAATCGACTGTGTATTGAATTCCAACAAACCACAGCAGATGACACAACTGAAAAAGTCAGAGTTATTTCCCTTTTATTATCCTTCATTCTCTGCCGCTTCTCTGTTTTTCTGCCCATGAGCGCGCACCACGTCGTCAAGTGTCGAAATGTCGCGACGACAGCGGCATAAAAACAAAAAAAAAAACAAAACAAAACAAAACAAAACAAACAAACGAAAAAAAAAAAACCTTCGGTCAAATGACACTGCAGCAGGCAAACCAGTTGTTGAGAAGAGAGCGTCTGCAACCTTATCTACCCTCGTCTACTTCAAAAGGATAATACTGAGGGAGCGACGACGCCTAACTGCTCTCCCGCCCCGCGTCTCTCCCCCCCCCCCCCCCCCCCCCCCACCTTCTTTTGCCCTTTCTCCGCTTTAAAAAAGCTGATCCTAACATGAAATTTGATAACGCTTTTAAAAAAATTGTCGTCAAAGTGTCACAATGACATTCACAATTTTATATCCAGAGAGAGAGAGAGAGAGAGAGAGAGAGAGAGAGAGAGAGAGAGAGAATGTTTTGAAAAGAGAATAAATATGGACAAATACGGTGTTTTTTTTTTTCTTTCACTTCATTACTCGTCTTGCAAATGGTATCTGATGACAATGAATTATGAACAGGGGTCAGAACGACAGGGGCAGTGTGTTTGGACAGAGAGAGAGAGAGAGAGAGAGAGAGACAGAGAGAGAGAGAGACAGAGAGAGAGAGAGAGACAGAGACAGAGAGAGAGAGAGAGAGACAGAGAGAGAGAGGGGGGGGGGGGGTACGGATACGGATATTTTATTCACAAATAGGCCATTGCCCCTCGTGAAAGGGTGCATCTGGAAATCGTTCGATGTTTTACACGTTCAAAACTGATTCAATGTTTTACATTAAGAGACAAGAACAGATCGTAACTTAAATGCTTTGTATAGGTAAATGGAGAGACAGAGAGAGAGAGAGAGAGAGGGAGGGAGAAAGAGAGAGAGATTACAGAGAGAGAGAGAGAGAGAGAGAGAGGGAGGGAGAAAGAGAGAGAGAGAGAGAAGAGAGAGAGAGAGAGAGAGAGAGAGAGAGAGAGAGAGAGAGAGATTACACTGAGTAATAAAACACATGTTTAAGGTACTGTCAATTAGGTTGATGTTAAAGACAGCATTCACTTGATTAAGAGATAAAAGGAAAGTAAATTCGGTTCATAGTATGAAAAAAAATATGGAACAGGTGCGGTGTGATGTGATGGACTCTGTGTGTGTGTGTGTGTATGTGCGTGTGCGCGCGCGCGTGTGTGTGTGTGTGCGTGTGTGTGTGTGTGTGTGTGAGAGAGAGAGAGAGAGAGAGAGAGAGAGAGAGAGAGAGAGAGAGAGAGAGAGAACGTTAGAAGTCTGAAATGCATACTCATAAGATTTCCCTAAAACGACACCGCTGTGCTGACGTGTTAAAACAGGGCTTTGTGTTGATTTGTGCATTGTAAGTTCAACATTATGCACCGACGGTAATCACTTGGGCCCAAACGCGTGCAAAAAAAAAAAAAAAAAAAAAAAAAAAAAAAAAAATGCAGACGACAAGCAAAACCCTCTATTTGGAACTTACCAAGGCCAAGACGACAGCGAAAAGCTGGAAGTCAGTCGAGCGTATCAACAACACAGCCCTAGTCCACCACTTCCCCGAAGGTCAAGAACGTTACTGGCTTTGAAGAATATACACACGCTCCAGCTTTTCAGGAAGTGGCTAACACTTTAACCCACGGAAGCAGAACCGCAGTCATCCATCATCGGCACGATCCTACAGCTGAATGGCGATCTTGCTGAGTGCCAATCACGTGGAAGGTGACAGAACTCAGCCAATCACGTCGTCCGGCACATATCAGTTATCGTATGTAAATGAAGGAGAGTGGAAAGCAGAGTCTGTGCGTCTGCTTCAATCAAATTCCCTTCAACATCGATTCAGAGCCAGAGACTGAACGAGACTAGTTTTCTGATACTGTCAGCCTCCTTGCCAAGTGCCTTGAATAATCAGATTCCTCTGAATGAGCTCCACTTTTAAGAAAAAAAAAATGGTTTCAAAAGATGACAGCATGCGGAAAACGACGTATAATAACTCTCGCTGTTCATGAGAGTCGGTGCGGTAGCGTGTTCGTGCGAGGATTCTTTCACTCGCGGGAGAGAGTGTGACACCGCACGCTTCTTTTATGCAAATAAGCAGTGTGGCCGGCTGCACAACAGTCTTTCCCTGCTGTGTTGTTGGGTCCGACCAAAGATAGCCCCAGTGCGCACGATCTTTGGTCCGACGATTTTCGCCCCATTGGACTTTCACACAGCGAACTTCCGCTGCCCTAGAAAAAATAGACGATATTCGTCGCTTCAATTAAAAAGAAAAAAAAAAAAAGAGACGCATGCACACAAACATTCGCATACACGCGCTACAATTATGAGGCGAGAAGGAATCCCATGCTCTGTGTCCGTGAAAACAAAACAACAAACAAAAAGCAACAAAAACAAAACAAAAAAAAAAAACTCAAAGAAAAGAACGAAAGAAAGAAAGATAGAAAGAAAGAAAGAAGAAGTCTTGAAAGACGACTAGAAAGAAGACTGCGAAGAAACACACGAATTTCTACCATACAGGGAGTATTTGGAATGAGAAAGAACGCTCTACCAGCTCTTGGTAGAAACACACACACACACACACACACACACACACAAACACACACACTGAGAAGTGCTTACCAGCTAAAGAATGCAACGGCTAGAGTACCTAGAGCTTGGTTCTCTCAAGAGAATCATCACGATCCGCCATTAGGTGTCTAATCAGTGGTATCGGAGGATATATTGCATTAGGAATGGGTGTTGGAGGGGGGTGGGGGGGCGACAGAAAGAGGGGGGGGGGGGGGGGGGGGCGGGGCTAGCAGACATGGGTTTCTTCTTGCCTGTTAGGATACCAGGGAAGCGGCGAGAGTGATCGGGAAGATAGGCCTCGTGGCTTCCTTTCTAGCAGTGATGTATGGGCAACTTCATTATAGGCAGCTGGAGAAAGAGAAAAGGACAGCACCTGCTGAATGCAGGGAATTTTGACAGACACATATAAGTGTCACCTCTCGCCAACAGAGAACTTAACTAGTGGATCGACAACATTGTGACTGCTTACAATGTTATTCACCAAGCAGAGCCTGATGTCACACCCTGACCTTGGATGCATCAAAAACTGGATGGGGTCGTTCATGTGAACACAATCAAAATCTGGGGGAGAATGGCTGCCAAAAAAAAAAATTCACATCAACTAACTAGAATTTAAGGCAGCATTTTTTTTGCTTTGAAATGTTTCCTAAATCAGGTTTATGGGAGACATGCACGTATCATGATAGAGAACACAACTGCTGTTGTATGTATTAATCATATGGGAACAAGTCATTCTGATTCATGCAATTTGATGACACAGATGATATGGAACTGGTGCATGAATAATCACGTATGGTTGAGTGCTGCTTATATTCCAGGTAAGGAAAACTGCAGCAGATGAGGAGTCAAGGAAAATAAACCTAGAAGCAGAGTGGAAGCTGATCACAGAAGAGCTTCACAAAGCATTGATACAATGACAGATGAATCCTGACACGATCTCTTTGCCTCCAGGTTAAAGAACCAAATGCAGCGCTATGTTTCTTACAGACATGACGATAGCGCCTATGCAGGAGACGCATTCCCCATCCCTTGGAGTGAACTTGACTTTTATGCCTCCCCCCCCCCCCCCCCCCCCCCCCTTTTTAGCACGATCACGGCAGTGTTGGAGAGGGTGAAGACAGAGCGGGCGATGGAGGAAGCGGTGGTGCCCCGCTGGCCGACACAGGTCTGGTGGTCTCTGCTGACAGAGCTGCTGACACAGCTGCTGACACAAGACCCAGTACTTCTACCAGAGAAAGTAGAGATGGGAGAACGTTCTCTCCGCCAAGGCCTGCTACATTTTCTTACTAACAGCTGTTCAAGCCAGCCCCCTTCAGTGCCGCGAGGGGGTGGTTGGGGGGGGGGGGAAGTAGAATGTGTTCACCACCCTCCTGCCAGGCAGCAGAACCGTGGCATGCAAAGCAGAGGCACATAGTCAAAAGAGAGAGAAAAGAGACAGTATCTGCGTTATTGATTACTTTCATGAGATTGCCACAGAAAAATCACAAATTGCTACATCGGTAAACTGACAATAATAATGTTGTTTGATTAATTTTTTTTACATAATATTTTGACCATTATTAGTATCCCTATCAGTAATATTATTATCATCATTACGACTTTGACTCACACATTATTTCCCTTCGACAGCCTCGTTCTCATTCAACGCCTTCCTTGCGCTGAACTCAGAAGCAATCTGAAGCGATCAAAGCTAAGTGCATTTTCGTTATTTTGTCTGTCTTTATTTTCACCTGAGGAAGACCTAAGAGGTCGAAACGCGTTGTGTGTTGTCTTGTGACTCGTTTGTCCACGTTTCTCTGGGCGGTTCGCTGACATTTTATTTAAGATTTGTTTAGATTTCCGCCTGCAGTCGTTTCACTTTGCAACTAGATCTGATTAAATTTGACAATACCATCTTTGGGGACCGCTACAGCAACATCAAAATCATCACGGATTATTAGCGCTTATTTCATCAGTGAGCTCCATTTTTCATAACTTTCAATAGTTTCAGAAACACCTCACCGTGGAGCTGTTATCAAAACTGATCACACAAGTTAAGTCAAAGTCAAAATCACTTTATTACGTCAAAAAACGAGAAATTTCTACCAGTTGCAACAGTTAAAATACACGGAACAGGGGCAGGTACATGAAGTAATCAATGAACAATTCTCTTAAAATGAAATGACCTCGCATAGCATTCACATCACTAAACCCGCATGCGTGTACCCCAAGGTCTTTGACAACATCATGACGTTAGCGTTGTATATTTATAAGAATACTAAACATTACATCTAAACAATACAACAAACACAGCTACAATAAACGTAGAGTAAAACATACAACATACGGTAAGACACAGAGCGCGGAAGGGCTGGCTTCAGCAGCCGTTAGCTGGAAAACATAGCAGGCCTTGGTGGAGCGATTCTCCCCTGCCACTGTCTCTGGTCACACCGAACTCACGCGCCTGTGGGTAGGCAGACATTCGCGCGATGGGTGACAGAGGTGCTAACGTGCTCCGGCGTTGATGCTAAAAAAGCATTCGGTACACTCAACCAGGCTGCAAGATGAGGTGCAGCCGCCCCCTACCAAGCCAAAGTTTCAATGAAAACAACATTCAAAGCCGTGGGCTGGACAAATGAAAAGACATTCTCTGAATACTTTAAGTGACAAAGCAATACCAGTTTCAACCAGAAAGTGCTTGATGGCTGTGTGAACTGTACATGAAAATGAACGATCATTGTAAATACATGTGTTCATTGGTTTTATATGTCTGGCCTGTGATGTTGGGTTGGTCACTAGCCTATCCTTACTTTCTCTAAAGTCTCAACGTAGCTTCTCTTCCGGGAGCTAGAAAATCAAACTAGACCTACGCTAGGAGGTTGCAGTTTAACTGAAATTACTACGAGCCACTGTGGAGGAAGGAGAAGTTACGTCCCTCCCAATTAGTGTCGTATTAATAATCAAATACACTGTCCCTCCCTAAAGGCTTAAGTCAAGAGGCCATACAGTTCTGAAATTTACCTGTAGCGCAGCGCGCGCCAATACTCGACGTAAATTCTCCTTCCTCCACAATAGGCTCGTAATATTTTCAGTTAAACTACAAACTCCTTGCGTAGGTCTAGCTTAATTTCTAATTAAAACCGCTCATAATTAATTTCATTAACACTCATTGATTACTCCGCAGTGCTACGGTGCTGCAGAGTTCCTGCGGAATTTTACAACGAATAAAGAAACCCAAATGGGGCCTCAAGCCGCACCTTTCCCCACTACACACACACACACACACACACACACACACACACACACACACACACACACACACACACACACACACACACACACACACACACACACACACACACACACACACACACACACACACACACGAGCCTCCCACCCTTACACAAAAATACACACTCCTTTCAATCAAGAGCAACGAGAAATCTGAAAGTCGTAGCCACTGCCAGGTAATAAACAACTCATGAATCATTCAGACACGGCCACCAAAAGAACGTGACAGGCCGCACAATAGCATAATCGATAGAAATAGGGGTTGTCCACACAATGAGAGCAAGTGGAAGGGGGAGGGGGAAAGTAGGCTCTGTGTGTGTGTGTGTGTGGGGGGGGGGGGGGGGGGGGGGGGGAGAGGAGGATCGGGAGGGGGGGGGGGGGGTGGGGGCGACATACACGTAGAGCGCAATCTGCAGGTCGTTTGAGTAGAGTAGAATGGGGAGTCATACGTGGGTATTTCCATGCGACATTGTATCCGGTATCCGCCTTGTGTATTAGACTTATTCAAAACTCAGAGAGAGAGAGAGAGAGAGAGAGAGAGAGAGAGAGTTCTAAATGCTAATTTCAGGAATTGCTAGCAAAAAAAACAAATGTGACCTAAAATTCTTCCGGACTGATTTTGTTCGACTATCTTGGGAAGTGTGTGTGTGTGTGTGTGTGTGTGTTCAAAATCTTAGATATCACTGTACTTTTGCCAAAGCGGAGATTTTCTGAAAGAGATCGCATCTGTGGCTGCTTCACCTTTGTTTCGTCGACTGGCGTAGACCAAGTGAAACAAGTTCGGCTGCTCTTCAAAATACAGGGCGTCTAATTTTTACAATATGTATACCAGCACACAGACACCCAAAACAGTTGAAGCGCAAAAAAAAAAAAAAAAAAATGAGATAGTACGACGGCATCGTAGAATATTTTAAGGAACTAGAATCAGTGGAGCGTTTTGATTCTTTTAAAATGATTGTTTCTCGAGATAATTTTGTACATATGATTAATATGACTCTTCCACTGCAGCTGGTCATCTAGAATTAGTCCCACTAGTCCATGTTGCCTGACCTGACTCATTTGACACCCCTCGATAATCAGACTAAGCGGAAACAGATCTGGTTGATGTTTTTGTCGGGTGAATATAACCTTACACGCTGTATTGGTAGGATTTAAGAGCACTGCTTTATTTATTTTTTTTTACATGTTTTTTTTTTTTTTTGTTACGTCTGTAAAGCTTTGTTGTAAGCAATCGTTAAATATTGTTAATATCCTTGTAAGGAGTATGTATGGCACCATCATTATCAAACAATCCAGGTAATACGTAGCTATTTGAATGTATTATAGTAGGCTATTAAACAAACGAAAGAGGAGGGGGCCTAGAACATAAACTTGTGGTACTCCTTTCTTGACAATCGTTTCGGCTGAAAAGGATCCATGAGTAAGACTCGCTAGTGTCTGTGACCAAGATATGACTCCAAGACAGCTGTTCTTTGTGGACGTTTGATATATACATAATCTTTTTTAACAGAATTCAACGGTTAACAAGATCAAAAGCTTTTTTAAGGTCAAGGAAATTACGCCTGTTGACTGAAATT
>JADBJO010000488.1:435000-437500 GCA_016801955.1 Conus betulinus
GTTCTTGCTGTAACTACTGTTGTTGTTGTTTTGTTGTCGTCGTTATTGTCGTCGCTTTTGTTATTGACGTTGCTATTGTTGTTGTTGTTAGTGGTGGTGCTGGTAGCGGCGATGTGTGTGTGTGTGTGTGTGTGTGTGTGTGTGTGTGTGTGTGTGTGTGTGTGTGTGTGTGTGCTTGCGTGTGTGCGTGCGAGTGTGTGTGTGCGTGTGCGTGTGTATGTGTGTGTGTGTGTGTGTGTGTGTGTGTGTGTGTGCATGCGTGTGCGCATGCGTGCGTGCGGTGTGTGTGTGTGTGTGTGTGTGTGTGTGTGTGTGTGTGTGTGTGTGTGTGTGTGTGGCCTGCGTGCGTGCGTGCGTGCGCGGCGTGCTTGCGTGTCCGTTTGTCATTTCTACCATGTTTACACTTGGTGGTGTATTCTCTCTTCTTTTTCTGTTCTTCTGTGTTAGTTGGATTCTACTCCAGTGGTATCACTCGGACTTTCACAGCAGATCAGGAATGAAGAACCCAAGCCATGGAAATGAGACGTCACCGCAAAAAAATACTACACAATCACATCCCACTGATCATTTCACCAATCAACAAGTGCGTCAAACCACCCATGACCCACACAGAACCAACAACATTTAAACTGACGTCATTTCACAAACGACAAAAAGGAAGTCTGTGTAACCATGTAACAAACATGTAGCCTTGCTATAATGATTCTCCAGGGAACTGTTAAGGTGTGTGTGTGGATGGGGGGGGGGGGGGGGGGGGGGGGGGGGAGACAGAGGAGAAGAAAGAAAAAAAAAAACAAAAACAACAAGCAAACAAAAGCAACGATGGACTGACGACGTTGAAGAACAGACACGGAAAACGCTCGCAGAGACCCGGGGCCTTGGCACACAGCGGACAGACCTGGAGGAGCCTGATGAACTGTTCTTCAGTGTGGCGCCCTAGACACTCCTCACAGAGTTACGGGAGAGAAAAAAAAAAAAAAAAAAAAAAAAAAAAAAAAAAAAAAAAAAAAAACAAAACAAAAGAATTCCACTCGCTGTGCGAAGTAGTACCAGAACAGCTTAACAAGCAAACGAAACAAACAAACAAACAAACACACACACAAAAAAAGGAACAGACAAGCTTCACCTACAGTCAGTGACAAATGAAACAGCAGCAGCAAGCAAGCAAGCAAAAAAAAAAAAAAAAAAAACAGGAAGGAAAAAAAAAAAAAAAAAAAAAACCCAACTAAAAAAACAAACACACACACACAAAAAGGAACAGACAACCTTCACCTAGAGTCAGTGACAAATGAAACAGCGGCGAACTGTTCGCCAGCGCGGGATGTTTCAGTGAAGAGAAAGTGAGGACAAGAGGGTGGTGGATGGTGGGTGGTGGAGGGTGTGTGTGTGTGTGTGTGGGTGGGGGGTGGGGTGGGGGCCTAAAACTAGTGGGTGTGTATGGGGGGTGGGGGGAGGGTAGGGGGAGGTTAAAACAAAATATTCAAGACAAGGAAGGGGCCGGAATAGCTCCGTTGGTAGAGCGCCTGACTCGTAATCTTGGTGATCCTGGGGTTGCGGGTTCGAATCTCCGCCGGGCCGTTTTGGCACAGGGGGGATTTTTCCCTCGGAGTTAACATTGGTTCTGACTCCGTTTCCCCTACAGTCCTTCGAATGAGACTATAAACCGAGGTTCCGTGTGTGAACGCACGTGTATCATCTTGCACACACATAAAATCCCATCACCAACGTTCGGAAGAGAAGGCTAGTTTGGCCGTTGGTATGGATGACACGCTACACAGAGCATACACTCCGCGTGAAAAATCGAAAGAATGAAAGAGTTGTTAAACTGAATGAACGATATTGACTGAATGACACGGGAAACGACTGGATGAAACGCCAGCAGGCAGCTCTTCAGTCGGCTCTACCCAGGTAGGCAGCCTGTTGTGTAAACGAGAATGCGGATTGTAAAGCGCATAGAGCTTGGTCTCTGGCCGGGAATAGGAGGAGAGAGACAAGACAGTGCCTGTATCCTGTTCTTCTCTCCAGGAAAGACAACTCGCAGTCAGCCCTTCCTTCAAAATCTACATCAGCGGCTTCACCACCACCACCACCACCACCACCACCACCACCACCACCACCACTACCATCACCGCCCTGTCAACACCCACGCCAGAACTCCCTCCGGGGTTTGGTGCAGGAGACAAAGGCGTGCTGGTGACGTCATCCCGCGGCACTCCGGAAGTCCGTACGGGTGGCACCAGCACGTGGCCAGGACGCCATCTTGGGACCTGATGGTGGTCAGGGGTGTGTGGGCGGGGGAGAGGGTGGAGGGGGTACGTTCCGTTCCACAGGGCCCGGGTAGCCCAGGTACTGGCGGATCTTGCTGTGCAGGGTCTGCACGAAGTCTTCCTTCGTCAGTTGGTTGTAGACGTTGTGTCGTTCCTCGGGGTCCTGGACGGGGATTGGTAAGGTAAAGTATGGAAAGGCAAGGCAAGGCAGGGCAGGGCAGGGCAAGGCAAGG
>JADBJO010000488.1:442500-457500 GCA_016801955.1 Conus betulinus
GAGAGACCGATGTATAGGTTTTTTGTTTTGTTTTCGTTTTTGTTTTTTGTTTGTTTGTTTGTTTGTTTTTGTCGCTAGGACAGGGCCTCTCATCTATGCTCTTTGTTTTTCGGTGTTGGATTCGACAGGAGACGAGTATCAGAGGACACGCGACGCTTACGTCAAAGAGCGTATTAAAAGGGAGGTAATCCAGACTAATAGTAAAGAGGCATAACCAAAGAGAACGGCAAAGAATGGGATGGATAGTTTATGGTCAGTTCTGTCAAACACCACCAGTCCGTCAATGAAGCCACAGCCAGCATACGGATCAGGAGCAAACCCACCATACGTGTCCGCACACGCAGGTACCCGAATCCGCGGACCTATCCATCTTGAAGCCTTGTGTGTCTGAACGCACCTTTACTGAGTCACACCCCAACACTCACGTGAACAGTTTCCACTGCTTCCAGCGCAGCATGGTGTGGTTGAACTTGTGGAAGTCGCTGACGATGATGAAATCCTCCCTGGGACTGTCCTGGTCCTCCTTGATGGCTTCATACAGGTCGTAGCCGTGTGTGTAGTTCAGTCTGTCAACCACAGGGATGGATACGGTCTTTATTATGTCGTCGTATCTATAACTAGGAAGTTGTGCAGGTAGAGTGACAGACACATGAGCAACGATATCTTTGCTTTCTGAATGTTCATCACGACATTTCAGTGACAGACACATGAACAATGATGTCACTGCTGTCAGCTGAGCAGTTGAACAGGTCACGAGATTCATCTCCAATGTCATTGATGGTACACAGCAGGCGAAGTCTTTTCTTCTCTTTGAATATCTGAGTGTTTTTGTTTTTGAACTGGCATTGCATTTCAGAGAGAGAGAGAGAGAGAGAGAGAGAGAGAGAGAGAGAGAGAGATTCAGATTCAGATTCAGATGATTTTCATTCTTTCAGGTCTGGTCCCTCAGAGGGGGATTTACATGAAACATAACAAAGTCGCTTTACCAAACTAACATTAGTGATTACAATGCACATGTGCTTCACCGTTTGAAAGCTTTGAATGAAAATACTGCGAACTATTTTACAGAGTTTTCATTTGCAGATGACATTAACAAAATAAGCTTGAACAAGCAAGGTCTTGCATAAAATTTCAGGGACAAGAACTTTTCTCTTATATCTTGTAACTCTGGACAAGTTAATGCAAAATGCACTTCATCTTCTCTTGACTGTCGACATAATGGACACAGCAGACCAGTGGCATTTACTTCTCTATAATAACGGCAACGATGAACAAGAATATCATCAAAACACCAACTCTAAATTTCAGAGAGAGAGAGAGAGAGAGAGAGAGAGGAGAGAGAGAGAGAGAGAGAGAGAGAGAGAGAGAGGCAGAGCAGAGGCAGAGAGAGAGGCACAGACAAAGACAGGGACAGAGATATTTAAACCTAACCACCCTCCCCGAGCCTCACAACCCCACCATCCTCCCCATCCCCACCCCCAGCCCTCACCCCCATCCTTCACCACCATCCCTAACCACACTCACGGCCCCCCTCCAGCGATGCTGACGAAGGTGGGGGAACCAGTCCACAGCAAAAGCCAGTCCAGACCAGGTGCGGTTCCCCTGTACCCCGGGCCCCCTGACGATGGTGTAGGAGCGAATGCCCCCCTCGTACAGGTTCTTCTTGCCGGCCCTCAACGGGTAGTTGACGGAGCCCCCTTTGATGGGGCCGCCATTGTCTGACAGCAATACCATCACCGAGTTCTCGTACAGGCCCTGGGGGCACAACACAGAGGGGGGAGGTATCAGTGAGTACTTTACTGGTGCGCACGTGGGAAAGAGAAGGTGCCCATACACGTTACACATGCAGGCATGCAGGTAGTAGGTGCATGCATATTCAGGCCAAACCACATGGTCAGTAGATGAAAGTACAAACAGGATTACATGTTCACTTGCTTATGCAAACTCTCTCTTCTCTCTCTCTCTCTCTCTCTCTCTCTCTCTCTCTCTCTCTCTCTTTGAGACACACACACACACACACATACGCACACACCCACACATACGGTACACACACACACACACACACACACACACTTAACACAACACACACATGGGAGCTTAATAAAGCACATTTTGATATTGAACATACTAATATGAAAAAGATGAAAACATAAACATATTAGCAAGCTATATCAAATGCCATGTTGAAAAGAACTATTCAAATTATTTGAAAATATACACAGACGGTTCGTGCATTGATAAACAAACAGGGTTGTGGATTCTTAATACCAGACTTAAGAGTAGAGAAATCATTTTATATCGGAATTAACAAATCGATATTTACAGCAGAATTAACAGCGATACTCCTGGCTTTAAACTACCTTTTAAACTTCCAAAAAACAATATTTCAGATTCTGTTCTGTGTTGATTCTAAATCAGCTCTTCAGGCATTAAAAGTTTTTCAATTGCACACAAGACCTGAAATGATCATAGAGATAAGTTGTATGATACACATGTTAATTGCAAGAGGAACCCATGTAGCTTTTTGTTGGATTCCTTCACATTGTTCTTTTCATTATAATGAAAAAGTAGACAGGGCAGCTAAACGTGGAGCCAAAAATAGTTTTGATTCAGAACTGTTTGATTTCCCCTTATCAGTACATGAACAGTGTAACTTGGTTAAGTCGCATATCTGGAAAGCCTTCGAATGTAGTATGGTAGATCACGTTGATAAAGAACAGTTTGATATTAACAGAATCAAAGAGAAATTTAATCTTAATAGAAAATTACTCTCATTAATGCACAGGTGGAAACTTAATGCATTTTAAAACAAAATATGTAAAAAAAACGTAGTTTGCGTATGTGGAAAAACAAAATTACCAGTTCATATTGTTTCATGCAATGACATGAAAAAAATCATTCCAGTATTGAAGCAAAATACTGTGAAGGCTATTTTTCAGTCTCCAGTTTTAACGTACGTACGAATTCTTTGTATACTTAGAACACACCCCTATTGGAAAATACTTATAACATTCTTTATTAACTTTATTTGCGGGGGATAAGGAAGGAAGGGGGGTGGGGTGGATAAAGTGGGGAAGGGGGGGGGGGGGGGGGGAGGGGGGGAAGCAAAGGTTTTTTTTTTTTTTTGTTTTTGTTTGTTTGTTTGTTTTGTTTTTTTTTTAATACTATCATCCGTTTTGACTTAATTGATTAGTTAGTTGTTGGTTATAAGTATTTTGTTTCATGTCAATCTTCTCTCATGACTTGTGTAAAGATATTCACACACTTACACATCCACAACTCTCACTCACACACACACACACACACACACACACACACACACACACACACACACACACACACACACACACATTCGCGTGTACGCGCACCCATACATACATACATTATGTGCACGCTCGCAATTACTACGGTACACATTCACTTTTTTTTTTTTTTTTTTTTTGGTCTAATATCACGAATAGTGGATAGACGTTAAATGAAGGACACACACACACACGCACACACACACACGCACATACACACACACACACACACACACACACACACACACACACACACACACACACACACACGCACACACACACACACACACACACACTCACACACGAACGCACATGCACGCATGCATGCACTCACACAACACACACGCACGCACACGCACACACACACACACACACACACACACACACACCATATTACATAGACTCGCTGGTTTGCACATGTTAAAGAAAGGAAACGAACAACATGACCTAAGGGTTGTGTTTACCTTCTCCTTGAGAGCGGCCACGAGGGCCCCCCCCACCCCGACATCCACCACCGCCATCATCATGCCGCAGTGGATCCGCCGGGACTGGTTGGTGATGTGGGGGCAGTGCGTGTCCATGTAGTAGTCCGGCACCTCAAAGGGCCCGTGGGGAGCTCCGTAGGACAGGTACATGAAGAACGGCTTGGAGCCGTCGTGGTCCTGGATGATCTTCACGGCACGCTCGTTCAGCAGCTCTGTCTGGTAGAGGCCCTGCCAGGAGAGATGCGCTGCAGTAGGATATGAACTGTGTTCATCTGGCATTCAGGAAAGACGGGAGAGAAGAGGGAGGTGTGGGGTGGAAGGAGGAGGAGAGAGTGGTGGATGGAGGTGGGGAGTGGGATTCCTGATCAGCTAAGTGGTTGAGCACCCATTTTGCAGTTGGACAAAGCCGAGTTCGAATCCTTTTGATGTAGTGGCTCACATAAACACTATCTATATAACAATTTTGTAATGGGGGAAAGCAAGTCATTACTTTAATGACTTGGCAAAGATTTTCTTTTAAAAAAGGGGGAGGGGGAAACACACGAAAGAAAGAAAGAAAGAAAACGAGAATGAAAAACCAGGGAAATATATCGTATATATAATATCCTTCACTGACTAATTCATCTTGAAAACAGAGACCTTACGTCTCTGCTGCTCCGAGACCTTACGTCCGCTGGATGGGACTCATCAGGGAGCAACGGTTGATGGTGTCTGTGCTCCCTTGTCATCAAATGGAGACATACCAAAGTCTACAATCGTGTGGTATCCTCGCCACCAAGGGTTGAAAAGCTTTATCCAACAGCAGCCCAAACTATATCATCATGCTTGGCTGCAGGGACGAAGATTCTGAGAGAAGTGGCCCACGTCGACTGCAGGTGCGCTCGCGGCTGCCAAGGGCAACGCAGGGTAGGCAAGCCTGGCTGCAGTGGCCGCATCAGAGTTCAGCGTTGCAGCATCACGGTACTTGCTCTTGCGCCTTTTGTCCTCCAGGGTGGCCAGAGACAGCTTTGTTATTGATGCGACGCCAGGTGTTGCTAACCACAGCTATAATGGACCACAGGCGATGGTCGTATGACAGGTATCAAGGGTTTTTTTCTTCTTGTTGTATCGCTTAAATGAAATAGACCCCTTTCTCTGGCCCTGTTCTCGCGAAACGGTCGTTCTGATTCCCTGTATCACGTTCAGCATGTGGACTTCAGATCTGAATGGAAGTTACGAAGGCCAGTGCGTGGTGAGTATCTTGCCCATAAACAGACTCAGTTTAGGAATAGAGACAGCTGACCCTAGTTGAAAAAAAAAAACAAATATTTTGTATTGTTGAATCGTGCTACACTGTATTGTAAAGCGTTGCATTGTAACCTGCGTTGTCTTGTAACAGCATGATTTGATTTTCACATCTGCTTGAACAATAGAAGATGTAATCATATTATACTATATTGTATTGTATTGTATTGTATTATGCAGTATTGTATTTACTCTACCATACCTAATTACATTACATTGAACAACGTTGTATTATGTATTGTACCACTCTAAGATATTGCATAGCACTGAATTGTATAATATTGTATCCTATCATATTGTATTATACCACTGTATGGTATTGAGTTACATCGCGTTTCATGATACTCTATTGTATCATGTTGTATTGCACTTCTGTATGGTATCACATCGAAACTGGATGATGTTGTACAGAGAAGGAGATCTCAACCAGGATAGGACTCGCAGCCCGGGCATTCAGCGGGTTGAAAAACATCTGGAAGTCAACTGTCCTGCAAACCAAAACCAAGTTGAAGATCTACAGGTCCAACGTACGCTCAGTACTCCTATACGCCTCAGAGACATGGAGAACCAACAAGAAGATTGAGAGCAGGCTCAGAGGCTTCGAAGGAAGTGTGTCTTCACCGAATCCTGAAACTTCAGTGGCAGCAGCGTGTCACCAACAGGGAAGTGTCAAGGCGCACCGGCATAAACACATTGTGACCGAGGTGAAGCAGCGGCGGTGGAGGTGGCTGGGACACATCCTTCGGATGGGCAAGACCAGACTCCCTCATACTGCGCTGAGATGGGCACCACCGGGAAGAGGTAACGAGGCAGACCACTCGGCACCTGGAGGAGGACAGTGGAGGAGGAGATGAGAGAGGCAGGCAAGACCTGGAATGAACTGAGCTGGCTTGCCCAGGACAGAGAGGGCTGGAGGGAGCTTGTTGGCGCCTTATGTCTGGGGTTGCGGGATGAAGAGGATTAAGTAAGTAAGTAAGTACAGTATGTTATTGTATTTTACCACACTCTACTGTGTTGCATTACATTCAATAGTATGAAACTGCATCGTATCTTATTGCATCATATTAAGATATAGTATTGAATTACATTGAGTGATTTTTCTCTCAGATTTGCGTTTGATTTATTTTTTTACCCCTGTGTTCTTTCCCTTGCATCAAAAGATCTTTTTTACTAAGAAAGGTACAACAGAGAACAAAAAGAAGATAGTCGTACCTCAGTACAATGATACATATTTTTAATTAAGTGAATAGCATCATCAGATAACAAAAGTATAAACAATTCAAAAGCATTGAGTGGAAATAAACCTCCATGTCTTCTATTAGTAATGACTTCAACCGCTAGCTCTTTGGTATACAGAGAAAATAAAACGAGACTACAATTATCTCCCTGTTTAAATCCAGGTGTGTAATGTATAAAGACTATCAATTTATCACACACTGAACCCAAACTCTTATATTTATACACACTTCTAATACATCTATGAACTTAACCTTTATTGCATTTTTGTGTGTGCAGAATTCGCCAGAGAAAACTTCATTTGATAGAGGCAAAGGCTTTTTTTCACAGACAATGAAAACAACGTAAAAGATTACTATTATAGATAAATTGTTTCTGCACATGTAATAACAAGGTAAACAAAATTTTATTATGGTCCTTAGCAGAATATCCCCTTGTAAAGCCAGTTTGATGTTATCTTGCTTTCTTTGACCCATTTGTGTAAGTTACTCTTAGTTATTATTCCAAAGAACTCAGTTTACATCATCAAAGGAAATTCCTCCATGATTTTTCAAATCACTGCAACCTTTCTTAAAAAATTTGGGAGAATAATTGAATCACTCCAGTTCGCTGAGTACAAACGGGCGTCAAAACAGTTTACTACACATTTTCGAAAGGAAAGGAGGCATGTTTAGTAACTGATTTTGAACAAATCACAGACTACACCATCAGGTCCAGCAGCCCTTCATTCTTTTTTATGTCAGTTTTCTTTACTGGCAGTGGTATTGCTTCTTCAGAAATAAGTCGATTTATGTATTTGTCATCATCAATGTTAAGAACAGAGTCGCTCAATATCTCTTTGGTGTGTACATCGTCTGCACGTGATTGTAATAAAACCTTAGAATGTGCTTCCGGAGCAAGATCATTTCTAGTTTGTGTCCTTTCGAATGATACGTTATGGATCATATCCTAACATTCCTTCTGGTATTTTGTAGATGCCATAAGTTTATTAACGAAAGATGTTACCATTTCTCCTATCTTTTGATTAAATGATTTTCTCACCCAGCGGTCAAATACTCATTCCTGTCTTCCACTCTTCAAAGACCGACTACCAGTTGGTAGCAGGAGAGAGAGAGAGAGAGAGAGAGAGAGAGAGAGAGAGAGAGAGAGAAGCACCCAGACAGACAGATGGGCGGGATGGACAAGCTCAGCATCGTCCCTTACATTAGCGGAGAAGTCAGGTTTGTCGTTGTCCCACCAGTCGTAGATGGTCCCATTGACTTTCGCGTGCTCGTAGTAGGAATCGTGGGAGCCCAGCCAGAAGCCGTAGAAGGTGTCAAAGCCACGCCCCAGCGGGGTCAGCCCAGGGTGGCAGAAAGCCCAGGTGCCACTTGCCCAGCATGTGGGTGGTGTAGCCCTGGTGCTGAAGCTCTCTGGGCAGGAAGGTGAAGTTCTCGTTGATCCAGTTGAGCACGTCAGCATTGACAGTGCCATCCTGGAGGCCGAAGGTGTGGGGGTACCTGTGCATAATTATGTCGTGCTGTACACAAAGGAGGACATTACCCCCCCCCCCAACTCTTTCTCTCTCCATGCCTCCTCCCTTCCACGCACAAACTCACGTAACACACCTACATGACAATGTTGAATTTGTTATTGATTTGTTGTTGTTTTTTCTACTTCTTCTACCAAATAAAACATACAAAGTGAGGAAATTTTTACTTAATTTAAGTATGAATAAACATCAAACAAGAAGATAGGCCAGTACTCGCTGTGACAAGTGGGGAAAGGACAGAGTCATGTAGATCGTATTTGTTGGATCTAGTATCTTCCATCTCCATATTGGGTAAATCTGACGTTCCCTTAGATCAATGTGTATCTTCAGTAGTTACAGGACTGCCATACATCAATCTGTATCTTTGTTACTAACAGGACTGCCATACATTGATCTGTATCTTCAGTACTTACAGGACTGCCAGACATTAATCTGCATCTTTGTTACTTACAGGACTGCCATACATTAATCTGTATCTTCAGTAGTTACAGGACTGCCATACATTAATCTGTATCTTCAGTAGTTACAGGACTGCCATACATTAATCTGTATCTTCAGTAGTTACAGGACTGCCATACATTAATCTGTATCTTTGTTACTTACCGGACTGCCATACGTTAATCTGTATCTTTGTTACTTAAAGGACTGCCATACATTAATCTGTATCTTTGTTACTTAAAGGACTGCCATACATTAATCTGTATCTTTGTTACTTAAAGGACTGCCATACATTAAACTGTATCTTCAGTACTTCCAGGACTGCCATTCATTAATCTGTATCTTCAGTACCTACAGGACTGCCTTACATTAACACCGCAAACCTTGCCCCACAGTCAGCCACCTCATCATTATCCTTCTCCCTCCATCAAACCTGCCCTCAACCACACATGCTAACTTCCATAAATCAGAATTCTCAATTGCCATCCTCGCTTTGGGTTGGAGGCTGACATGTTAGGCTAATGCCAACATATTCTGACCGAGAGTCACCAACGATCACATGACATCTTAACACACGTGACGTATTATGTTGTGTGACGCATCCATTTTGGATTTTACCAGATTGGCGACAGCTTTCTCTCATTTTAGAAACAGCCTTAAAAAATATGATACCTTCAGTTACTTTTTGTAGGAATCTGTAATTGTTAAAACTGGTAATTGTTTAATCAAGATTGTTTAATTATGATTTGATATGGCTTTACTGGCTTGATTTGCCATAAACCACAAACTCATCGTGAGTTATCTGACTGTATTTGGAAAGATATGTCTTCATGTCCACAGTGCATATTCTACATTCAGTAATATCTATGTATATCTGAACCCCAGCGCAGTAGAAATTGCATTAGATGATCCAGTCTTGAGAGAATGTAGCTTAATATGTGTCACATTGCTTGTATGTCGTGCGTGTGTTTTATCTTTCATAAAGCAATGATTTCAAGTAATGAAAATGTGTCTAGAAAATCGTAATTCCATAACGTGAAAAAATTGTAATTAAAAAAAAAAAAGTCACAGATTAGTAGCTGTTCAGATTAGTCACACCTTCATATATTGATTCACAGCCGTATTCATGACTTTCTATGATTTTGCCTAAGTTAATTACGTAATACTTGAGAATTCATTTCATTTTTCAAACCTCTTACATTTAATGAAAATATTTAGTTTATCCATATGGTAATATTCTTTCATTTTGAAACAACCAGCCTCTTTCCATACAAACCAATTAATCCTTCTCTTTCATGATGAATCAGCCAGTCTCCAGCTCTCAAAGTTAAAAAAAAACTCAATTCTTTCCAAACTGACCAGTCAATTAGTCACTCTCCTTTCACAAAGAGCCACTCATTCTTCTTTCTTCCATGACAACAAACCAGTTACACTCGTTCATGATCAACTGCTCATCTTTGTTATTTCAAAACCAACCATTCACTATGCTTTTTTCACTACCAACCAATCACTCCCCTGTCAAAACGAACCAATCAGACATCTTTTCTTTCACATCCAACCAATCAGTCTGTTTCATTCTCACTACCAACCAATCGCTCCCAATTCAAAAAACGAACCAATCAGACACCTTTTCTTTCACATCCAACCAATCAGACTGTTTCATTCTCACTACCAACCAATCGCTCCCACGTCAAAACGAACCAATCAGACACCTTTATCTTTCACATCCAACTGGTCATTCTGTTTCGTTCTCACTATCATCAACAATCGCTCCCACGTCAAAACGAACCATCAGATACCTTTATCTTTCACATCCAACCAATCAGCTCGCTTCTTTCATGACACACCTCCCAGTCATGAAGGCAGCCCGGGTCGGGCTGCACATGGAAAGGACGTAGGACTGGTTGAGGAAGACGCCATCTTCCTTCAGAGCCGTGATGTTGCCCGTCCTCATGGAAGGATCGATGGTCTCAAAGTCGGCATAACCGGCATCATCCAGAACGAGGAAGAGGATGTTGGGTTTGTCTGCTCCACTCGCGCAGCAAGCTGCCAAGATCACCAGGAGAAGAGCTGGTATTGGTGACAGCATTGGGGTACACCAGGACGTCATAACAGGTTGGATTCTCTGGTGGATGGTAGACAGAACATGTGTGAATTATCAAGTGTTTTTTCGTGAGGGTTTTACCATCATTGTGTTCATCATCGTTAGGATCATCGTTGCCATCATTTCTGCAAATCAGTCATCAGTTACACTGCCACAACTGATATTTTACCATCACTATTATACACACATACATCGTGTTTTGAATTTCTTTTTCTGGCGGATTTTTAAAAAATAAATCTCCTGTAAAAATATGCTTGTGGTAACTGTTTCGTTGCCCTGAAAGATACCAAGATGATGAAAACAGATTTGAACGTGTTGGTGCACAAACCTCTAACCGTTGAACATTACATTAATGATGCAGACAAAAGGCGAGTACAGCCACATAATCACTCATTATATCCATTTAAAAAACCGAAATGGTTCTGTTCTTTAAATCATTAGAGTACTGAAGAGTAAGGTAGTATGGTATAGTCCTCATACCTTCGAAAAAATGAATGAATTTTCAGTTGTAAGCACACCAGTCAACAACATCAAAACAAACGGGGCAGCTAAAGTGATAACTTGCCTCCTAAACTTGAGGTATTCCTCCAAATCTATTCTAGATCTTTAACGGAAAGAAGTGTTTGTACAAAAGGTGAGCCAGTAGACATCTTCTCCCCAGCTGAGTCCAAAGACGAATGCTTCAAGTTTTTGAAAAAGCGTTTATATATGCAAAACCAGATGACGCTTCAACTCATCATGTTGTTATAGCCCAGCCGACCTCGGAGGGCCACATCAGGGCTGGTATCTCATCCCAAGCACTCTCTCTATACAGTTGTGAGAAAAAAAAAAGTGTGTGTGAGTGTGGGGGGGGGGGGGGGGGGGGGGGGGGGGGGGGGGGGGCAGGGGGGAGTGAAGAGGAATAAGAAGGGACAAACACACACAAATCATTCAAAAAGAGTTTCTAAAAACAAAAAGAAAGTGCTTTAAAAATTCTTTCTTTCTTCCGTAAAAGCCCAGATCAAATTAAAGAAAAGTATTGATTTAATTCAGGAACTTAAAAATCACACAAAAAATGGGACTTTTCTATAAACGAAAATTAAACCTCCTATTGACCCCTTACAGCAGACTTGGACGAAGGCAAACAGTGGACAGCCAGCTGAGCATGACTAAAGCACACGTCAGGTCCACTTCAGTACCAGCCAACAGGACCGGCACGTTCTGCACAAGGGAGACAACGGAGAAGAAAGACAACTGAGCTTGGCAACATCTCTCGGGAAGCTGCATTGCGACGAACAGAAACCAACAGTTGGATGGATATGATAATAATAATAATAATAATAATAATAACAATAACAACAACAACAACAACAACAGAAACCAACAGTTGGATGGATATGATAATAATAATAATAATAATAATAATAATAATAATAATAACAACAACAACAACAACAACAACAATGATGATGATGATAATAATAATAATAATAATAGTAATAATGAATTCTTATATAGCGCCTATTCTCGGCTAGAGACCAAGCTCTAAGCGCTTTATAATCCACACTCGCTTTACACAACGGGCTACCTACCTGTGTATGCTGATATTCAGGAAGCAATCACGAGAGAGTTGAGACAATTGAGTGAATCGCGTACCTTTGGTTGCGATTGCTGATAATTAATCACATGTTAAAAACAAACGTCGAAAGCGAAACGTCTCACTACCTCTTTACGCGCTTCCCGCCATTGAAAAATCCTCCTCGTCACAACCAAGAGAGGGGGTTGAGCTTAGTTATGACCTCTTTTCAGATAATGGACCATCAGTGTTTTATCCACGTGCACCACCAATAGCTAGGTTCTCTCATCAGCAGACATGTAGAATCTCAATTCTGACCCTCCACAGAAGGAGCTTCAAAAGAACATGGAATTCGCATAAGCCACGAAAACATACACTGAACCCCATTCGTTGTCCGTGTCTTTGAAGTGATGGGTAATGTGACACAAATGTGTGGGTGTGGGTGTATGTGTGTGTGTGTCCCCGCGAGTAACTGTAAACATCACATGCACAGTTTATGCAAATAAACGTCGCGGCAGCACAGCTTGCATTGCAGCGAACACCAAAAAGCATACAATGTTCCCAGTGTATACATCAATTCTAGAGGCTTTACGCCTTGAGGCAATAATGCTCAATATCGGTCAATGCTGTCCTGAACATTCGGTGCAGAGTTAACAGATTATGACTGTGATCTAATTGGTTAATCTGTCGCTGTGTTATATTTGCATCCAGCTGTCCAATCAGAATCTTCTATTCTTTGCCAGGTTCATCGGTGGATAATCAGTACTAACCTTTAGTGCCCATACTCTCCTTCCAAAATGGCGATGGATTTCGCTAACGCCGATTCAGTGATGAATTCCATGAAATGGCGTGTATATGAGTTCAAAACACGCAGAGGAAAGGACCTCAATTAACTGCACGTACGTGAGCAAGTTGAAACGCGTAACATCGACATAACGGTGGAAAAGGGGTTTAAAGCGGATCTGTCAAGGATGTGCGCATGTGTCCGTGACGCTCTGACCCAGAAAAGCCACAGTCGATAGCGGAACATATGTGCCAGTGGAGCTGACTATCAACACCTGTGACACAGGTGTCATTATTAAAGCATCGCTGTCTTACTGCTTACGCATGATCCTCACCGATGTTTTGCCTGGTCAGCTTTCAATGACTTCATTGGAATCGCTGCTATTCGCGCCCTCCAGTCAGACCGCGCATGCGTAAAGCGCGAAGTGAAAGGACCGGCCTGACGGTGACAGCACAATGTGACTCTGGTGCTGACTGACCATGTCTGCGGGTGATGGGATCCGGAATATGGTTCAACAATATTGATTCGTCCAAAGATGTTGAGTGGACAGGAGCAGTATCTTCGCCTTTTGCTCGTTGGAGTCCCATGGCACGTGTTGAAGACATTCACCTCTACCCTAATTGTCTGATCGCCTCAAAGTCTGCCTCCCAGTCTCGTGCTGGTTTTCGGTTCACCTCACTTCACAGGTCATAGTGTCTAATGATCAAATTTGAACCACACGCCCTTCATGCCCCGTTTGCAGGGTGACCTCAGTTTTCATGTCCTCTCTACGTCTGCCTTGGTTTAGTTCCGTCGGGTCACCGGTATCGGCGAGTCCAAGGGGGCTGTCGTTGGACGGACGTGGTGGCGCCCTCCGGCGGGAGAACTCACTCACGCCGGCTTTGCGACTAAGCAATTATTATCGTCAGTAGGGGGCTTAGTGGGTGGTGTCCTGCATATGCTGGATCAGAACAGTCACCATTGAACACCACCGAAGTGAGTCGGCAGCAGTGCAGTGTCTCCTCCGGTGGGTTGCCTCTTCATGACTTGACACTGACTGCTCCCTGTGGATTGCCAGTGCCGGGTTTGCGGCGGGACTGGCCAGGCTGTGGCTGTGGACAGGGTGTCAAAATGAGCGGCGTGGGTGCGCTGACAATGGGGTGACACAGACGATGGGATAGCAAAAAAAAAACAAAACAAAAGAATTGAAATTTACACGCACTGTCATCTTGCTGGGCCAGTAGGACTGACCACGCTGAACTCTAGACTAACAGAAACTGGTCTGTATGATAACCTGAGAGGGCAGCCTACCAGCTGAACAATTCTCTCGTCCGAAGCCCTGGCGGGCCAACAGGACTCCGAGAAGGCGAGCAGTAAGAAAAGGAGGAGAGATACTGCTCCTCTTCTGTATGCTTCTTTGATTCGTTGTACGTCTGTGTGCGTCTTTGCGGTACACTTTTTAAAAATATGATAAAAATAGCAAAACAAAACAAAGAAATAATAATAATAATAATAATGAATACTTATATATAGCGCCTATTCTCGGCTACACGCCAAGCTCTAAGCGCTTTACAATCAACACTCGTTTACACAACGGGCTGCCTACCTGGGTAGTAGTGCCGACTGAACGACTTTACACACACACACACACACACACACACACACACACACACACACGCACAGGCGCACGCATGCACGCACGCACGCACGCACGCACGCACGCACGCACGCACACACACACACACACACACACACACACACACACACACACACACATCGGTACGCCCAAAGAGCGTGGCTCAAAGTAAAACGGATTCATCGATAGAAAAAGGAGGTGGTGCGGTGCAGGAGATAGGGAAGTGGGGGCGGAGGAAGTTGGGGGGAGAGGGGAGGGGCAGTGGAGGAGGGGGAGGGGGAGGGGGGTGATTGACGCGATGAGAATGGGGGTAGTAGGACGGCATGTCGTGTGACTAGCCCGCAACACGGCTGAGTGGTTTTTGATTGAATGTTTGTTGGCATGACCGACCGTGCATCGTTTGTCTGACTCTTTCCAGTTAATGCATGTGTGTGTGTGTGTGTGTGTGTGTGTGTGTGTGTGTGTGTGTGTGTGTGTGTGTGTGCGTGCATGCGTGTGAGCGCGCGCGCGCGCACGTGTGTGTGTCTGTGTGTGAATGTGTTGTGCGAGTGACTATGTTGTGTGTGTGTGTGTGTGTGTGTGTGTGTGTGTGTGTTGTTGTTGTTGTTGTTGTTGTTGTCGCTGTTGTTGTTGTCGTTGTTGTCATTGTTGCAGTCGTTATTGTTT
>JADBJO010000488.1:460000-462500 GCA_016801955.1 Conus betulinus
TCTTGGCTCTTTGATCAACCGCCTCATTACCTCGACTGCCCGCATGACCGGAAACCCAACCAAAAATTATATTGCAGGCCTGTTCATCAGATTTCAGACAGAGGTGTACAGTTCGACCAATTTTAATGGCCGTCATTTTTCTTCGATTTATGACAACATTTGAAATGTTACTGATAATGTGTAAACACCTCAGTCCAGTGGGAATCGCTCCCAAAGAACAGCTCGGCACAGCACACGATGCCACTCGGCGGCGCTGTACACAGACTGCCCCCGAAGGTCTACCCGAAGCCCTTGCGCCGTACCGGCGTTAGTTTAGGCTGATCAAGCGCATCTACTTCTGTAGCCAACTTCTCCTGGCACCCGAATTTCTTGCAATCAAGGACGCCGAACTTGTGTTCTTGTCCCTCAACCCCTTCTCAGTTTGGCAGCAAATCCCTCGCATGGATCTGTACTTCTGCTCCTCTTTCCCTAATCTGGATCCAGACAGCGACTGTCCGCACACAAACGGTATCACCCAACTAGGCCTAATTTGTTGTTTTCGTTCTCATAGCAGCAAAATTCTGGTTGGCTGGAACCTCTACTGTTTCCAAGACTCTTGTTGTCTGAGAACAGAATTTCATAAAAAAAAAAAACATTTTCGTGATGGATTCATTGAGTTATCCAAAACATATTTAATGTCACTGATATTCTCTTAGTTTTGTCATTGAACATCGAATGGACATTCCTACACTAGCAATAAAACAAGATCGCTTCCCTTCACTGGCTTGCCAGGTCTGGTGATGTAGTTGAAGTATTACGTCATGTTGTTATGACGCGTTAGCGCAGCAGCAGCCGGTATGAAGAGACCTCAATCAGGAATTGAAAAATGTCGTTTGAAGAAGGATAACGGTGAATCGGAAGTGTGGAGTGAGAGAGGGAGTATGTATCCCATGATGGAAGGTAGAGATGAAGAAGAGATCAGCGAGGTAGGATGGAGCGTGAACAATGCAGCATGCGACTACATAGTAGTATATAATGCAATGTTATACAATACCACACAGTTCTGCACTACAATTTGATACCATACAATATAACACTCTGCAATTTAGTGCGACACCACACAGTAGTACAACACGACACCATTACGTAGTCAATGCAACATGTTACGATGCAATAGTTTTTCAGTGAAGTACGTTTTTTCACTGCTGCTCAACCCGGTTTCCAAATCAAATCATGCCAGTTCAACAAAATGCAGTATATTTCAATGCAATATACAACACAACACAACACAACACAACACAGTTTAACTTGATTCGATAATGCAATATGTCTGCTTTTCAGCCAGATTCTTAAATCGTGGTTGGCCTGCTGATTCTGCTTAAGAGAGCAGAATAACCTGCAGCCATGTCATGATAGAATTCCACTAGCCTTACGGTTGGAAGGGGACGTTAAATCTGAATTATTGTCAGACTGTTGCTAGGAAGGGGAAGGGGCGTGATGTGACCAAAAAAAAAAAAAAAAAAAGCTGGAAAATTTGAGATGACTGCTGCTGATGGTGACAATAAACGGATGTTCTTTGTCAGTGAGAAAGTTTTTCATTTCTGAATATAACAGCTTGATTGGATGGTCTGCAGGAGTTGATGATGAGAGCTGCAGACTGGTTTGAAAACCTCTCCTGTTGGTAGAGTCTCCTGATACCAGACAGACCAGCAGGCGCAGGGTCTTCTTGAGGGGATGTTCCATCGGGGGGGAAGTGTTAGCGGTCACCTGCCTCTCAGTGGCACCGGCTCTTTCACCAACAGTGACATGACATCACCACTGGCCACTACACTTGTGTCAGCCAGCAGCCGGACATACTGCATCCCCCAGACATACTACATCCCCCAGACATACTACATCCCCCAGACATACTACATCCCCCCCACACATACTACATTCCCCAGACATACTACATTCCCCAGACATACTACATCCCCCAGACTACTGCATCCCCCAGACATACTACATCCCCAGACATACCACATTCCCCAGACATACCACATCCCCCAGACATACATCCCCCAGACATACCACATCCCCCAGACATACCACATCCCCCAGACATACCACATCCCCCAGACATACATCCCCCAGACATACTACATAACCCAGACATACCACATCACCCAGACATACCACACCCCCAGACATACCACATCCCCCAGACATACTACATCCCCCAGACATACTACATACATCCCCCAGACATACTACATCCCCCAGACATCCCCCAGATATACCACATCCCCCCAGACATACCACATCCCCAGACATACCACATCCCCCAGACATACACATCCCCCAGACATACTACATCCCCCAGACATCCCCAGACATACCCAGACATACTACATCCCCCAGACATACTACATCCCCCAGACATACACATCCCCCAGACATACTACATCCCCCAGACATACCACATCACCCAGACATACCACATCCCCCCCCAGACATACCACATCCCCCCGTCACCACACAT
>JADBJO010000488.1:477500-492500 GCA_016801955.1 Conus betulinus
GTGTGTGTGTGTGTGTGTGTGTGTGTGTGTGTGTGTGTAACTGAATCCTCGCGTATGTCCCCCCCCCCCCCTATAGTTGTCTCACCCACCCCTCATCCTTCATCTTCGTGTGGCATATATATCATCACAGCTGAGTCCTATAGTCATTGCCTGCGCTGTTTCATGGGCAGATCAAACCTGCAATGGCTTCCTGGGGTGTCTCAGCATCCGTGCGCTTACTACTACCCCTTCTGCTGGGGTCCTCGGCAGCTCACACACATGGAGCAGACAAGCCCACATCCTCTTCGTCGTCCTTGACGATGCGGGCTGGGCTGACTTTGAGACCAACGATCCATCCATGAGGACGGGCAACATCACGGCTCTGAAAGAAGATGGCGTCTTCCTCGACAGTCAGTCCTACGTCTACACCATGTGCACTCCATCCAGAGCCGCCTTCATGACCGGGAGGTGCGTCATGAAAGAAGCGAGTTGATTGGTCGGCTGTGAAAGACAAAGGCGTCTGATTGGCTGGTTCGTTATGGAAGAAGAGTGATTGGTTGGTTATGGGAGAAGCAATACTTGATTGGCTTCTGACGAATGAAGCTTACTCTCTGTACGAAAGCAGAGTGATCAGTGTGATGGCGTGGAAGAACGAGGGGGGTTGGTTCTTCGTGAAAGGAGGAGACTAGTTGAAGGAGAATGATTCTCTGAAGGAAAACATCGGCTAGGTCCTGATTGGGTTAAGGCTGGGTTATCATGAAAGGAGGGTAGATTCTGATTGGTTAAAGCTGGGTTATCATGAAAGGAGGGTAGATTCTGATTGGTTAAAGCTGGGTTATCATGAAAGGAGGGTAGATTCTGATTGATTAAGGCTGGCGTAACACGAAAGGAGCCTGACTGGTTTGCTGATAGACAGAGCGTGACTGGCTTTCTAAGAAAGACAGGTGTCTTACAGGTGAACTACGAAGAACAGATGTCTTACAGATGAACTACGAAAAATAGATGTCTTACAGATGAACTACGAAAAACAGATGTCTTACAAGTGAACTACGAAAAACAGATGTCTTACAGATGAACTACGAAAAATAGATGTCTTACAGATGAACTACGAAAAACAAGTCTTACAGATGAACTACAAAACACAGATGTCTTACAGATGAACTACGAAGCACGGATGTCTTACAGATGAACTACGAAACACGGATGTCTTACAGATGAACTACGAAACACGGATGTCTTACAGATGAACTTAAAAAAAAAAAAAAAAAAAAAAAAAAAAACAACAACAACAACAACAGATGTCTTACAGATGAACTACGAAAAATAGATGTCTTACTGATGAACTACGAAAAACAGATGTCTTACAGATGAGCTACAAAAAAAACAGATGTCTTACAGATGAACGACGAATATGTTCATGAAATGTAGAACCTTTTGATACACGAGACAACAAGAACAGTAATTGCACAGTGAGGTGACTGCACGTGGAAATCTAAACAAGCCTTTAAAAGGTTATGTGATAAATCCGCCAAAACATCAGCAAACGAATCGCAAGACACAACACGACGCGTTTCGACCTCTCAAGTTTTCTTTAGGCAAGGTACACAACACTCAGGACAACGAAAATGAAGAAAGAGCAATCGCTTATCTGGTCAAATTTGGCGCAAGATGGGCATTGAACTGTATCATTTTTTTTCTCGTTGAAAGCATCATGACTGTATATGGGAAAAAAAAAGTAGAGATTTGGGATGTTTTGTCCCGAAGGTATAAAATGATGGGGTGGGGGATGGGGGGCGGGGGGGGGGGGGGGGGGGGGGGGGGGGTCGATAAATGAATTTCAAAAATTTTCTGAGGCAAAGTAGGCTAGGAATAGTCTGTGAAAATAATTGCAGTTGTAGCTCTTAAGAAACGAAAACTATGAAACTTAAGTTAACAAATGTTAACGCTTTAAATGATATGAAGGACAGGTGAACAGATTTAGCATAGCCTGAAGCAAAACCTGAGTCGTAATCCCTGTGAACCCAGGGTGGCGGGTTTGAATCTCCACTGGGACGTCTAAGTGTAGCGGAATTTTCCCTCCGAGTTAGCATTGGTTCTCACTCCATTTCTTAAAAGCTCCTTTGCACGAGACTATATACCGAGGTCCCGTATGTGAACACACGCATAACATCTTGCACACAAATAAAAATCCCATCACCAACATTCAGAACACGCCAGTTTGCCTGTTGGAATGGACGAAACAAGTAGCTTTCACTCTAGTGGGAAAAAAATCAAGAATTTAGTGAGTGATATTTCGATCGAATGACATGGGATACGACTGCGTGAATGTAGTGCCGGCAGGCAGCTCTACGGTAGACTCTACCCAGGTAGGCAGCCAGTTGTGTAAAGGGGAGCGTCGAGCGCTAAGGGCTCAGAGTTTAGCTTCTGGTCGAGGCAGGCTCAGGATCATAACAAAAATGGTAAAAAAAATGATCCATATTCAAAATATGAAGAACAACGGCTGACTTGGGGACGTGTGTGCTTAGGAAGGGTTGGTGTGATGGTAGAGAGAGAGAGAGAGAGAGAGAGAGAGAGAGAGAGAGAGAGAGAGAGAGAGAGAGAGAGAGAGAGACAGACAGACAGACAGACAGACAGACAGACAGACAGACAGACAGACAGACAGGCAGGCAGACAGACAGAGAGACAGAGACGGAGATGCTTCCAAGGGTTGAGGGGTGACGGGGAAAGGTTTGTCCCTATCGGTGTAAACTGCACACAGGTACCCCCACACCTTCGGGCTCCAGGACAACACGGTCAACGCCAACATGCTCAACTGGATCAACGAGAACTTCACCTTCCTGCCCAGAGAGCTTCAGCACCAGGGCTACACCACCCACATGCTGGGCAAGTGGCACCTGGGCTTTTGCCACCCAGGCTGACCCCGCTGGGGCGTGGCTTTGACACCTTCTACGGCTTCTGGCTGGGCTCCCCACGATTCCTACTACAATCACACGAAGATCAATGGCACCGTGTACGACTGGTGGGACAACGACAAACCTGACTTCTCTGCTAGGGTTAGGGAAGGCCTTGTGCTTGCCTGTCTATGCTGTTACTCTCTCTCTCTCTCTCTCTCTCTCTCTCTCTCTCTCCTCCCTCTCCTCTCCTCCCTCTCTCTCTCTCTTCCTTCCTCCCTACCCCCCCTCTCTCTCTCCCATTTCTTCCTTCCCTTCTCGTCTCTCTCTCTCTCTCTCTTCCCCTCTCTGGTCGAGATGGACAGGCGAAGGATGATGGTGGAGGGTGGAGGCAGAAATCAGACAGGCGGCAATATTTCGACAATTTGTCCGAGGCCCTTCGCTTTCAATGTCAGTTTGCAGCGTGCAGTGTATGACAGTGAGGTGTATGACAGTGAGGTGTATGACAGTGAGGTGTATGACAGTGAGGTGTATGAGGTGTCAGGTAGAGAAGCATCTCTGGTGGCGGGTGCATGCCATGTCTTCTTAGGGCTGCACGTCCATCTGTGGTCCTCACTGGGCGCTCAGCTCTCACCTATGGCTCCCCGTAGTTGTCAGCATGCGACAGCAGCCACACACCAGGTACCAGCTCTGACAGGCTGGCAGAACCAGGTGAGGGTAACCAAAGGGTCTCAAACCCTCGGTGAGATAGAGTTTGTCTACTTTAAACATTTGAAGACTGGACTCGGCAGACAGCGCGGAAGAAATCACAAACTGGAGAGGTGACTGGGCAGCAATGAACTGTGGAGTGCACAGAGCTTGGTGCGACACAAAAGACATCATGGTCATCCCATTGCATCTGACTCCACCTCCAGCCGTCTTGACCCTGTCTTGCTGCTGAACTCAGATGCTTCATTTGGACCAGAGACAGAGGTCAACCAATTGCACAAGTCCTTTTCACTTTAAACTAAGTAACTGCGCAGGTCACCTCCTCCATGTCCATTCATTTCATCCCCAAGCCTGTGGCGATGGGCGAGAGACGAAGCGGCAGGTGTGGGTACACTGGCAGCCATGGCCACAAACCTGCATATGAGCAGCTCAGGCCACAGTCTCGTTCTCCATTTGAAACCGGAGCAGCGGTGGAATTGGGCAGCCATGTGAGCGACTGAGCAGCCCTGTTTAGGACAGCGCTGCTCACCTCCATGGCACGAGGAAGGGGCTAGAAGCGCTGCCCTAAACATTACTTGCTCCATCCTACCCTAGCCTGCTGCAGCTGGAGAGGATACTACCACAGCGGTCAAAACTAAAAGAAGAAACAGCCGAGGACTGTTCCTCTCACACTTGCACGTGGAATGTGCGGCGCCCTCCTGGATAGAGACGATGGGCCTCAGAGGAGAACAGCTCTAACTGGAACAGATGTCGCCCGGTATATCATCGACATTGCAGCCTTGAGTGAGACACTGCATGCGGGACAAGGCGAACTGAATGAAAGGGCTCTGGCTATACCTTTAGTTTGGTCTGGCTATACCTTTAGTTTGGTCTGGCTATGCCTTTAGTTTGCTCTGGCTATACCTTTTGTTTGGTCTGGCTATACCTTTTGTTTGGTCTGGCTATACCTTTTGTTTGCTCTGGCTATACCTTTTGTTTGGTCTGGCTATACCTTTTGTTTGGTCTGGCTATACCTTTAGTTTGCTCTGGCTATACCTTTAGTTTGCTCTGGCTATACCTTTTGTTTGGAGCGAGAGAGAAGGAGAAGAGTGGCAAGAGACAGGTGCTGGCTTTGCAGTGATGACAACTCTTGCTGGCAAGCTAGCTGGACCTCCAAAGGGAGTGAACGACAGGCTGCTGCGATGACATCCAACAGCTATTGGATGAGAAACATCTGCATAACGGTTACATCAGTGATACCAAGTCCACCTTCATGAAAGATGCGTTCAACAACATACGCAGAACAGCTCAAGAGAAACTATGAAAGATGCAAGACACATGACTGAGCAACAAAGCTGACGAGATTCTGGGATATTCAGACATACATGGTATGAAGAACTTAAGTGATGCCTCAAGAGAAGTTTATGGACCTACGTCATCAGGATCATCCATCCTTGCTCAGCGCTACTGGAAACACGTTGATCCTGACAAGGATCAGATCCTGGAACGCTGGGCAGAACACTTCAACAGCGTACTGAATAAACCTCCCGTCATCCATCAATGACAAAGCCATTGGCCAGCTCCCTCAAGGGCCCACCGAAAAAGAAATGGATGAACCACCAACCCACCTGGAGACCCAGGAAGCGAAATATTTGCTGTCCAATGGCAAAAGCTCCTGACTCGGACACCATACCAGCTGAAGTCTACAAAGAAGTTGGCACAGCTCTGACTGAAAAATTAAATCATAAAACGGAAGAGCTCAGTTGGTAGAGCGCCGGACTCGTAATCTTGATGATCCTGGAGTTGCTGGCTCGAATCTCCACTGAACCATTTCTGTACAGGGGAGGGGGGGGGGGGGGGGGGGGGGGGGGGGGGGGGGGGGGAATACTCGGAGTTAACGTTGGTTTGACTCCATTTCCCAAATAGTCCTTCGAAATAGACCATAAACCGAGATTTCTTGTGTGAACCAACTTTCGGAAGAGACCACCATTTTTTGGCCGTTAGTATGGATGACACGTTACAAATCGCATGCACCCTGCGTGAGAAATTGAAAGAATGAAAGAAGTAAATAAATTGAGTGAACGATATTGACTGGATGACATGGGAAACGACTGAATGAAGCGCCGGCAGGCAGCTCCTTGGTCAGCACTACTCAGGTAGACAGCCCGTTGTGTATACGAGAGCGTGGATTGTCAGCGCCTAGAACCTTTGGCAAGGTGCTTCATAAATGCTATATTATCATTATTATTATTTGTTTCTCCTGATGCAGCAGCTAGGGACGATCCCCAGGAGTTCAAAGATGCATCCATTATCCATTTGTACAAACACACAGACATGGTATCCAAGCTTATGACGACCAATGAGGCATAGCCCTCCTTTCCGCAGCAGGCAAATTTTTTTTTTTTTCCGGGATTCTGGTGACCCGTCTTGTAACACACCTTGAGCAAGCTCTTTTTGCCAGATAGCCCGCGTAATTTCAGGAAAGACAGAGGAACTATTGATGTGGTATTTGCTGCGAGACAGCTCCAAGAAAAATGTCAGGAACAAAATATACGACCTGTTCGACTTCACCCAGGCTTTCAGCACTGTGAATAGAGAGGGCTTGTGGAAGATCATGGCCAAATACAGATGCCAACAGAAATTCATCTTTGTGGTGCGGCAATTCCATAACGGCATGCAGACCCAAATCCAAGAAAAACAGAGAGACATATATCCCATTCCCTGTCCTGAATGGCGTAAAGCAGGGCTATGTTTTGGCACCCGCTCTGCTCTGAATCGTGTTCTCTGCAATGCTCACTGACGCCTACAGAGGAGTCGTAGGCATCTACTTTAGAAGAAAACACTTCAATGACACTCACAAAACATCCACGAAAGCGTTTAAGCATCAACTCTGATACATTGAAGCAAACTGTTATGGATCGAGCTAGATGGCACTATCTCGCTGAAGAAAGGAGGACAGCGGCAGCACAACAAAAGAGACAGGTAAGAAAAGCCCGCGCCAGCAATCAAGAGGACATTGCCTACATTTCTTGTCCAAGCTGTTACCACGCCAACAGTGCACGCATCGGCTTGGTCAGTCACCTGAGTACCCGCAACTTGAAAACAAGCAAAATAGGTCATCATCAATGAATCTGACGTTATTGTCAAATTATATTTCTATTTTGCGCGCGCGCGCACACACACACACACACACACACACACACACACACACACACACACACACATCACACATACATACATACATACATACATACATACATACATACATACAGAGAGACAGACAGACAGATAGATAGACAGATAGACAAACAGAGGTGCAGTCACTGTCGCACTGTCCCCACCGAATGCCATTCTACTTTCACGCACAGAAACTTATTGCGATGAAAATCATTATTCAAAACAACGTAATGCTTAACCTAGTACAGAACAATACTGTTCGATGCAGACCACTTTTTTTTTGTATGTTTATCCACTCTAGAAGTCGACTCATGGTATGGTAATACTAAACAGCACAACAGAATGCAGTACAGAACGAAGCAGTTCAATGCCACAGTATATCTGTCTTTCAACTAGGCTGGATCATTGTTGTAAGTAAACTGACCAGAACAATCCCATGCAGAGAAGTCACTTAAATTCAGACTTAAGGTCGACACTCATCAAGGGGGATAAGGGTGAGGAGTTGTTCAGCACTAGACTGGCGCCCCCAGAACGACAACACGCTAGGATATACGAGAACACGCTCATGTTTACGCTCATGTTTTATGCCACAGTATATCTGTTTTTTCAACTATAGGCTTGATCATTGTTGTAAGTAAACTGAGCGCGGTTAAAGACTGGAACAATCTCCGTGCAGAGAAGTCACTTAAGGTCGACATCCATCACGGGTGAGAAGGCATACAGGGTTTACCTCTCAGGATGAGGACCTATTCAGCTCCAGGCTGATACCGCCAGGTCCACAACACGTTAGGACAGGCATGAACACGCTCATGTTTAAGCCGAACACTGCAACAGGTAGAATTTGAACTCTGCCTCCTGTGCCTGTGAACTCGGTTCTTAACCACTGGACTTGCCTGTTTCCCCCCCTCCCTCACCCCCCCATCTCTCTTCCTCCTCGCTCACCCTTCATCTGCCTCCTCAGCTCCACCCCCCACATCTGGACCGTAGAACCACTCGACACACGACACTTCACCATGTCCCCTCTCTCTCCTGGCAGGGCCTCTACCAGACAGAGCTGCTGAACGAGCGTGCCGTGAAGATCATCCAGGACCACGACGGCTCCAAGCCGTTCTTCATGTACCTGTCCTACGGAGCTCCCCACGGGCCGTTTGAGGTGCCGAACTACTACATGGACACGTACTGCCCTCACATCACCAACCAGTCCCGGCGGATCCACTGCGGCATGATGGCGGTGGTGGATGTTGGGTGGGGGCCCTCGTGGCCGCTCTCAAGGAGAAGGTAACACAAGACTGGCAGATCATGTTGTTCACGTCCTTTCTTTAACATGTGCAAAGAAGTAAGTCCGTGTAATCATAGTTTTTTGTAGCGCGCGCGTGTGTGTGTGGTGTTTGTGTGTGTTTGTGTGTGCGTGTGTGTGTGTGTTTGTCTCTTTCTTCCCTTTTCTCTCTCTCTCTCTCTCTCTCTCTCTCTCTCTCTCTCTCTCTCTGTGTGTGTGTGAGAGAGAGAGAGAGAGAGAGAGAGAGAGAGAGAGAGAGAGCGTGTGTGTACGCACAAGCATGTGAACGTGTCATCCTCTTTGTACTTATATCTACTGAGTGTGCGGCTTGGTGAGTATGCATGCGCCTGCATGCCTGTATGCGCAACGCATCTAGGCGCCTTCTCTTTCCCACGTGCGCACCAGTAACAGTACTCACTGATACCTCCCCCCTCTGCTGTGCCCCAGGGCCTGTACGAGAACTCGGTGATCGTCTTGATGTCAGACAATGGCGGCCCCATCAAAAGGGGGCTCCGTCAACTACCCGTTGAGGGCCGGCAAGAAGAACCTGTACGAGGGGGCATCCGCTCCTACACCATCGTCAGGGGGCCCGGGGTACAGGGGAACCGCACCTGGTCTGGACTGGCTTTTGCTGTGGACTGGTTCCCCACCTTCGTCAGCATCGCTGGAGGGGGGCCGTGAGTGCTGCTAGCTGGGAACAGAACGGGCGAGAGGGGAGGGGAGGGGGAAGGGGGAGAAGGGGGAAGGGGTGGAAGGATAGGGTCGAAACTATGTCTGTGTCTGTCTCTCTGTATTTGTCTGTCTATCTGTATGTCTCTGTCTCTCTTTCTCTCTCTACTCTCTGTCTGTCTCTGTCTCTCTCTCTCTCTCTCTCTCTCTCTCTCTCTCTCTCTCTCTCTCTCTCTCTCTCTCTTCATTCTCTTCACCATTACTGCAGAAAGGAATTGAATAGAGCATCGACATTTCAATGATCGTGATTAATACTCAGAAACAGTAATTGTTTGGACAGTTACGTAAATAGATTGACAGGCAGACAGATAGATAGATCTATAGATAGACAGACCAAAAATGTGTTCCTTGACGATTGTTTATGATATGATCAAAACGAAATGAACTCAGTACTCTCACAAAAGGGATGATGGGTAGGTAGGTGGGTGGGGTAGGTTTACGTGTTAGAAAGCATGGTTTAGCTAAAAACTGTACCCCTTAGTGACAAAAAACCGCACTCTAATCCTCTCTGTCTTCAGTACCCAAATGTGTTCACACGTCTTTTTGTGAAACTAAGAAAAATATGCATAGCTGATTTTGTGAGGTCTATGTGCAGACTTTTTAAGATACGCGCAAAAGATCAAATACACACGTTAAGATCGTACAACTGATGTAAGCGTTAGATGGGCTGTGACCTCACAGAAACAGGCAGCATGACAAAGCACTGCCGAATCAGTCCTGAATTCCACTCTGAAAAGCCGTGATGAATACTGAAATAGCAGCAACACGTGATGAATGAACACTGAGATTAGCAGTGACATTGTTGTTCATTTGTCTGTCGCTAAAATGAGACGTTGAACATTTAGATGGCAGTGACGTCAACGTTCATGTGTCTGTCACTGAAACGACGAGATGAACACAGAGATAACAGTGACGTCATCGTTCATGTGCCTGTCTCACTAAAATGACGTGATGAACACAGAGCGATCACAGTGACGTCATGGTTGTCCATCTGCCTGTCATTAACATGACGTGATGAACATTGAGATAAAGCGACCTGGTTGTTCATGTGTCTCTCATTGAAACACCATCACAAACACTCAGATAGCAGCAGTAACGTCGTTGTTCACGTGTCAGCTGTAGTGCCCTTATATAGCTTTTATGTCGTGGGATTGATGAGAAACACACACACACACACACACACACACACACACACACACACACACCTATTCCATTTTTTCTCTCGTTGGCAGACCAAAATACACCCACGGTTATGACCTGTATGAAGCCATCAAGGAGGACCAGGACAGTCCCAGAAATGGTTTCATCATCGTCAGCGACTTCCACAAGTTCAACCACACCATGCTGCGCTGGAAGAAGTTCAAGCTCTTCACGTGAGTGGGTGTGACCCAGAGAGGGTGCAGGTGGGTGGGGGGGAATGGGTTGGTTGGGCTGAAGACACAATGCAAGCTGCTTACCCCCACTACCTCCCACTCCCCCCCCTCTCTCTCTCTCTCTCTCTCTCTCTCTCTCTCTCTCTCTCTCTCCCCCCCCCCCCCCCTTCCCTGTGCTCATTCACACTCATGTAAATAAGCATGCACTCGTATATCCTAACAGACTCAAATACACACACACACACACACACACACACACACACACACACACACACACACACACGTGCGCGCTCACGTATCTCACATACACTTTTTTACCCCCGCCCCATTCCAGGACTCAACTACTCCTGCCCCCCCTGCCCCCCCCCCCCCCCCCCCCCCCCCCCCCCCCCCCCCCCCCACTTCTTTTAACCCCTCCTCTCCACCTGAGTCCTACCGAGTCTGATTTTGACTCGGCCTTTTCACTCTTGTCACCCCAAGCCTGTCTCCTCCTTAATTTGTGTTCACTCTTTCTTTTTCACTTAAACACTGCTGGGTTTTTTTTCCCCTTTCTTCCTCAATGCCTGGAATCGTGTCGGTTGTTTCCCTTTTCATGGGTCATTGTTTTGAATCTTCTGTGTGTATTTTTTCCCTTACGTTTTGTCCAGATTTACCATTGCTAGTCGTGAGCGCTACAGATGTGGCTGTCGCTCCTGTGCGCACGCCTTGAAATAAATGTATGGGGTCTTTCTCATGTACCGCTGTCAGTGCTCGCTTTTACCACTTGTTGGGGGAGATCCCACCACCCGGAGTGAACACCAGCCGGAGTTACCACCACCCACCAATATTTCACAGCTCGAAGTTCGTCCCCTGCTAATCCACAGTGCGGTTCACAGCGTGGCTCGTTGTGTGGTGGAAGACCTAGGCGACTTAGACACCATCCAAACGTATCCGTATGCCTCGAAGCTATATATATATATATATATATATATATATATATATATATATATAGAGAGAGAGAGAGAGAGAGAGAGAGAGAGAGAGAGAGAGAGATTATAGATATCCATGTCAACAGTGAACAGGAATTGAGCCTCGAAGCTATATATATATATATATATATATATATATATATATATATATATATATAAGAGAGAGAGAGAGAGAGAGAGAGAGAGAGAGAGAGAGAGAGAGAGAATTATAGATATCCATGTCAACAGTGAATAGGAATTGAGTATCTGCACACACACACACACACACACACACACACACACACACACACACATACATATATATATATATATATGTGTGTGTGTGTGTGTGTGTGTGTGCAGATACTCGGCTCCTGAGACATGTGTAACTTTCCACCACTTCCTTACATGCGTAGACCCTTAACTGGATCAGCTTGTTGTTGTCACACATGGACACGCTGGACCAATCACTACTTTGCCACAGCCCCGCCCACCCCCGACCCCACCCCCTTAGGTCGTTCTTCTGGGTGGGTGAAGTTGATTGGCTACACGTAACGTTTCACCCCTTTCCACACCTCTTGTCCCTCCCTCCTCTCCGCCCTCTAACCCCCCCCCACTCCCCCCCCCCCCCACACACACCACCCCACCCCGTTTTCTCCTCGCTTCCTCTACTATCTCCCCATCCCTTCTCCTGTCCCCAGTCTACCGGCAACAACGATTCCCCCATGATGAGTGTGTTGGTTTTACTGTTTTTATTTATTTATTTTTTTTAAATGATCAGCTGCTGCTATCTGATAAGAACGACCGTCAACTGTCCACTCTGTCGTTGTGCTGCTATCTTCAGTGATGCAGCCGGCTCTCTGGGTACTGCATTTTTACACACCTTCAGGTCAGTTGTTGCAGTACAAATTGACAACCCGCAAAAGCTGGCACAAATTGACCACCTCCGGCGGGGGGTGACAAATTGTCCACCCTTGAGCGCTCACTTTAGGGGTCAGCATAGAGGTGGTGTGGTGTGTGTGTGTGTGTGTGTGTGTGTGTGCGTGTGTGTGTGTGAAGGCAGTGATACACAAGAGTAGCTACCAATAAAACACACACACACACACACACACACACACACACACACACACCTATCCACACCCCCACACCCCCACACACGCACACCATCATCCCCCACCGACACCCCCACCCCCCCCCCCCCCACCCCCATCTCCACACACAGACGTGCATATTATCTAGACCTGAACTGATTTATTTTCAAGGGTGGACAAATTGTTCCGCAATGTTAGAAAATATGTGACTTCTCGGTACAAATTGACCACCCGCCGGGGGTGGTCGACTTGTACCAGCTTTTGCGGTACAAACAGACCACCCGATACAATTTGTCCGCAGGTGGTCAATTTGTACCGGGGTGGTCAATTTGTACCGCAACAGTCAGCCCTGCTCTTCTTCTATAACGTGTCTCCTGCGACTGTCAGCATTGAAAAGAAAAAAAAAAAGCAGCGATGAAATCTCTCTCTCTCTCTCTCTCTCTCTCTGTTCCACTCACAAGGAACACCATATTCTTTATTATAACATTCAAGACGCGCTTAAAGACACATCTCTTCTTTAGTAGGCAAGATATACAATGCGTTTTTGATGAAGCTGGGTATTTTCCGTGTAACATTGGGACTGTTGGTGTCTGCACAATGCATTCGTGAAGTATGACCGAATGAGTGACTGAATGCAGCAACTGATTGGTCATCATGTAATGTCCTATGTTGTCGTGATTCGGTCTTTAGAAATGAATTATAAAATGCAAGTACTGGTTGGTCATAATGTAATTAATTCCCTATGTTGTCTTGATTTGGTCTCTAGAAGGTTCGCGAAACAAATATCAAGGGTCACATACTATTATCACTGACTCCTCAATCAGCTGATATCTGTCGATCAATACACCCGATGGGTCACACAGGGCCGTGCCTGGACTAAGCAACAAAAGCCACTGGATCCCGGGGTTCAGCAGCGGGTGGTACCCCCATACCAACTCCTGCAGAGCGGGACCCCGTGGGAAGACGTGAAGAAGAGGTACAAGCCTGACCAGCACCTCCTCTACAACATTAAAAAGGTCAGCAAAAGACTCTGGAATCCACGAACAGGGAAGGGGTGCGGGATGAGAGCGTTGGTGTGAGGAGAAAAGGGGGGGAGAGGGGGTGTAGAGGAAGAAAAAAAAAAAGGGGAGAGGGGTCGTTGAAGAGGAGGAAGTAGGGGGGGTAAAGGTCAACGACACAAGCATAAGCAGTGCTTCCTCCACCAAGTCCAGCAGATCTGGAGAAACACTTTGGGATTCGCAATTAAGGACGAAGAAGGGAGATAATGGGGGATGGGGGACAGAGCAGAGTTTCGAGGACAGGAGTGAGGGGAGATACGAAGAAGTAAAAACCTGACCTGACCAGTACTTGAACCGAATCGGCTGGATAACCGGACACCCATTAAAGAGATGCTAGATGGAGAGAGACGTACAGACAGACCAGCTCAACTTCTAAACCGTGTTGAACCGAATGTAAATTCGATTGATTAAACCTCTATTTCTAAGTTTATCCTATTTATATCCAAAATCTGTGAAACACGAACATTACAATACCGGTGAAATGTGCACTTAAGAGTCGAAAGTTCATTCTGTGCGTCAAATTTTTGAGTAATCACAAATGTGTTTCCCCTCACAGGAGAGCTTTCATGTTATTCTCTCCCTTTATTGCGAACTAGATTAAATTAGTACCAGGAGCGTGTTGTGAGCAGGCATTTTTACCTCTAAGAGCCTGGGATCTTCACATTAAATGAAAGTCAACGATCCTGAACCCCAAAGTCAAAGATGGTGTTATGAAAAAGAAAAGATCCTAAACGATCTTTTTTCTTTAATTATGTTCAGGAGACACGGAACCGTTGTATATACTCAGTAGCTTACACACAGAAACACAGGGAATAAACAGTGGCATTAGTTTAGCACATGATCATGATGATAAAAACATAGCAGCAACAACAAATAACAGCAATAATAAAAGGGGGAAATGATAATAACAATGATGATGATGATGATGATGGTAAAAATAGCATCAATGATCATGGCTATGACAATGACGATGATGATGACGACGATGACCACGACACAACAACAACAACAACAACAACAATGATAATAATAAGAATTACAATGATAATATAAAAAAATTCAAATATAATCGATCAATGGCAATATCTAACTAATCATATCTTTGTAGCAGTAGTAATTCTGTGCATATATAATCTTGTGCAGTTTTCACGTTTTGTTTCACGTTTCCCCCCCCCCCCTAGACCCATTCAAAAACATTGCGTGAACTGGCACAGCTCTAAATAATGGTTTTTTTTTTCCTTCATAAAAGGAGCTTTAGTCATATCCAGGCGATCTTTCTTCGTGAACCTGAACCGGAAGTTCCTGCATTGAGACATGACTGTAATCTTTGCAGGACCCGGAAGAACGAAAGGACCTCTACCCAAAGCGGAAGGACCGACAGTACGTCAAGAAAATGCGCCTCAAGATCAAGGCATACCTCGAAAAAATACCCCCTCCAGCCCATCCCCGCCCACATCCCCACGACCACTGAGTTCCACAAAGATGGCGTCCTGGCGACGTGTTTCTGTCACCCGTACGGACTTCCGGACTGCCGGAAAGACTGACGTCATCGCCACCCGTCTGGCCAAGTGATGAATGCCACCACCACTCTTGGACGAGAAACTAGGGGAGGTATCGGCGTCCATTCGGCCTTATCTTGACCGCTTGGCGTGCGATTCGAGTATTGGACACACACACACACACACACACACACACACGCAGACACACAGACACACACACACACACACACACACACACACACACACACACACACACACACACACACACACACTCACTCACTCATTGTACACAA
>JADBJO010000488.1:495000-507500 GCA_016801955.1 Conus betulinus
TTATCATCCCTCTTAGGTTTCTAAGGAATATATTGCATGACCGCAGACACCACCCGGGGACATTCTTTCCTTTTTTTTTTTTCATTATTACATCATGTATCACTAGCCATCTGCCGACTGCTATGGTATATTCACATGAAATGTAGTGCGCACTCGAATATAAATCGCTGCCTTAATTTGCTGTACATCAGCTGTATTCCATATTTTGGGATACATTATGGGGGAAAAAAAGTAGTATAAATCTGTGTTGTGCGCTCAAGCTTCCAACAATTTATGCGATAAATTTGTAGGAAATTTGGGTTAGTTTGTCGACTTTCATATCATAACATACCACTTACATCCGGGCAATTTACGACAATGGACTCCAGTTTTTTTTTTTCTTCTGAGTTTATGTGAAACATTTTTAGGATATTTACGTTAGTTTGTCGACTTTCAGATCAAAACATACCACTTACATCCGGGCAATTTAGGCCAGTGCTCCATTTCATTCCTATATATTTATGTGCTAAATTTTGAGGATATTTGCGTTAGTTCGTCGACTTTCAGATCCAGTGTTAAGACTCGCATCCAGGCAATTTAGGCCCCGTGGACGCTTGCAGAGGTCTTCTACTTTTGGCACACTGGCACAGATACAGCTTGTTCATGAGACACAGAACATGTCTTTTTTCAGAACGCTTGCCGGATGAAGAGGGGAAGGATAAACATCTCACCTTGCTTTCCTTTTACAGTCTTGTTCGCCCAAGCAGGTCACTCGCTACTTCCAGGAACTGCTGACATCGCAAGCCAGGAAGGAATTGTTCAGTGAGTTGCGCCGCCCTTTCAGGTTACCACTTAGGCCAGCTTCTTGTTGAAGTGTTTACACAAAGGGCGGCCTACCATCTGCACGTAACCTTTGCCTTAAGTGAGAATCACTGTGAGCGAGTGAGTGTGTATGTGTGTGTGTGTGTGTGTGTGTGTGTGTGTATGTGTGTGCGTCCGTGCGTGTATGCGTGTGTGTGTGTGTGTGTGTGTGTGTGTGTGTGTGTGTGTGTGTGTGTGTGTGTGTGTGCGTGCGCGCCCGTGTGCGTGTGTGTGTGCGCGTGTGCCAGCGCACTTGTGTGTGTGTGTGTGTGTGTGTGTGTGTGAGTGAAGCAAGAATACTTTGTGTGTATGTGAGTGCACGCACGCACGCACGCACGCGCACGTGTGTGTGTGTGTGTGTGTGTGTGTGTGTGTGCGGTCTTAATTTCACAGTTTGCCACTATGAGCAGCGAAGGGTGGGAACCTCTCCCCCCCTCCCCCCCCCCCCCCCCCCCCCCCTGCCAGCAATTGAGCAGGAGGCGGAGAGCTAATCAAATCAACACAAAGGGGTGGATGTCGTCTGAACTCACAATGGAACGCCTAGGGGAAGACACTTATCCCCCCCCTATCCTCCCCTTACTCCCTGCCACCCCCTTTCCCTGTTTTTTTTTTCCTCCCTCTATCTGTGGTCCATCTTAATAAAAGCGACAATCCGTGGCGTCCTTCAGTCTGCTGTCTTCATTCGTCTATGATTGTTTACGTCTGTAGTTAGAGACACACCGATTTTTACTCCAGACTGTGAACGTCGGCAGCTGAAGGTACTAACTCTGTGCTCTCTCTCTCTCTCTCTCTCTGTCTGTCTCTCTCTCTGTCTCTCTCTCTCTCTCTCTCTCTCTCTCTCACTGGCTCAAGTAAGCATGCAGACAGCATTCGATTCGTCGTTTTTGAACAAAATTCTTTTTGTCTCGTAGACTGTATATTGCAGTTCTCTCTCTCTCTCTCTACGCAATGATTCTTTTAGTTCAGTACTTATACCTATGAAAGCGTGGTGCTTCTACTGAGTGCACAAAGTGAAATATCCTAGTCTTTTTGTTTGGGATTGTGTGTGGTTCCCTCCTTATCTGCCGCCACTGACCACGCAGCGCGAGCCAGCAAGCCAACAGCATGTAACGCGCAGAAGGTAGGAAGGAGGCCAGCGCACAGCTGGAAATACTTTGTACTATGTAGGTGACCGGCAAGACAGTGCTGCCGCATGGCGTGATGAGACTGGGTGATACTCTCTAATATTGTGTGTTCTTTCTAGTGTCGTTTAACCATGTAAACAACCATGTGTGACACGCCCACTGCAGGCTCCGACTTTACGGAGCCTGCACCAGTATCCAAGGACCCCCCTCACACAAGCATACTCTGTGACACTGCTGATCCACTACAGAAAAAATTCCACTGTAGCAGACGAGAACTTGCCACATGGAGGCAGTGCCTCCTTCACAGATACCACCCTGACAATCTACCCAGCCAATTCTCCGTCAACGTAGAGTCAAGGGACCTTGACGAATGTGCCATCAACACCAGTGAAAACTTCCCCAATCAATTTGTGCGCCCCACTACCACCAGACTTCGCCAAAACTGTTATAAGATTATTGGTTGAGGGGCGTCAGATAGTGGTTATCACACTCTATGTTAAAAGTGAAGATGTTGAGGGAACAGTGCTATTACAAGGTGCCGGCTGTCCTACGTTTGGTGTTGACGAAATTGACCAGATTAGCCCAATTGTAGGTCATCTTTCAGCCAGCGACTTAGCAGCTGACATTGACAACACTTTTCATGAAAAGATCCAAGCTTTGCCCTTCCCTGATCTGAAAGATTGTCACACTTGTACCAGTCCAATGCCTATAATATCTGAATCCACTAAACTACATCACACCACACAAATGTCAAAAAAAAACGGCAGAACTACGACCAGACATAGATCACCACAGCGTCAAACGAGCCCATCGACGAAGATCGTCTAACAGATTCATTCGCACCCTATCAAAGTGACCACATCACCAAAGATGATCAGGTCACTGAATACTTTGAAAGAAAATGTGGACTACAACACACACCGTTGTCGGATGCAGAAAATATTGTTCAAAGCCATATTCTAGATTTAAAAGAACAGATAAAAAATGAACTCAAATGCTTCGCCAAAGAGAAACTAGAGTCCCTTGAAGATCTATGCAAATCACTATCTGCTAAAGTTAAAACATTAGAAAATGAAAATCACAAATTGAAATCAGAGATCTTGGCGAGCATAAAAAGAATTATTACAGATCTCAAGAAGCAGCTTGCCACCAGTTCTTCTCATGAGTACCCCCCATTGAAACCTGCCTGTGAACCTGCCATGTCCACTGCCCCTGTTCTTTTTTCTACTGCCTTGAAGAGGACCAGTCAGAATAAAGCGACGACAACATCACAGATGCACAGATCTCCTAAGACCCACCAGCCCTCCACCCCTACCCAACTACCCAGCGGTCAACCCAGTCCCACCACCGTCCAAGTAAAAACACCTCTGCACCCAGCCCCTCTCCCACCCTTTCCCACCTCCCTTCCCCTGACCTAGCTGACACCAGTCTCCATGCCAACCCCGCCCCTCCCAAGTTAGACAGTGCTCCTGTCTACTCCATCCCAGTTACAAATCGTTTTGATCCATCACCATCATCACCTGATCCTCAGTCCATTCCTGTCCATGTCTCCAAAAGACAAAGAGCTACTCCCAGCCCATCCCATTGTCTCCAACAAACATCACTGGAAGAACAGACGGACTGTTTGATTATAGGAGATTCCACAATACATAACATGGATGCACATAAAATGAACACAGGTAGCTTCAAATCAGTTCAGAAAATCAGTGTGTCCGGTCTCAAGGTCTCTGACATACAACACTGGCTGAATCCCGTCCACCCAATGCCCATGTGGATAGAGTTATTTTGCATGTAGGAATCAACGACTGTAAAGGAGGAGAGATGACAACACACCAATGGAGGGCTCTCCTTTACTCATGTCAAACGACCTTCCCCAATGCAACAGTCGTGGCCTCTTCCATCATCCCCGCATGTGGTAGACATTTAATGAATCCAGCCATTGTTCAGTCCAACCTAAAGCTTCAGACAGTATGCAGGGAACTGTCTGCAATATTTGTAGACAACAAAGATTCCTTTCTTGCTAGGAGTGGTGCCCCCAGGAAAGACATGTACAAATCTCCCCTAGACATCAGCCACAAAGGTCTACTCAAGCTAGCATGGAACATCAAATACTGTGTTAGTGCCTCATCTACACACACCTCCGCCCTGCTGCAAGCCACAGATGTCAGTACAACACACACGCCAACACACCATCAGCCCCATGTTCCGGCCAGCGCTGCTCAACCGTCCCAGCGCTACGCCTCAGCGATCACGCCAACGCAGCAGTTACACAGGCCACGCCCCCCCTGTTGAGAGCCCCAGCTTCTCAGATTCCAATGGCCGGCCCTGTCAGTACTTCGGTGACTAACGCCAACGCGCAGAGCACAGGACCCCAACCACTGCCCACGTATGGCACCGCTGTTCCCGCCGCGGTTCCTCCCTCCACTCCCACTAATCCCTACAGGCCATTGCTGAAGCAGTGCGATTGCTCCAGGCAGCCTGTGGCCTTTCTTCAGTGTGAAGACTATTTTGTAAGAATCATCCCTTCCACACCCACCAGCCCCATAAAAAAAAAACTTGGGGGAACTAGACGTATGTTATATGTACAAGTCCTTGCCATAAGTGTGTGTGTGTGTGTGTGTGTGTGTGTGTGTGTGTGTGTGTGAGAGAGAGAGAGAGAGAGAGAGAGAGAGAGAGAGAGAGAGAGAGAGAGAGAGAGAGAGAGAGAGTGAGTGTGTGTGTGTGTGTGTGTGTGTGTGTGTGTGTGTGTGTGTGTGTGTGTGTGTGACTTTCATCCTTCCTTGCCAGACTGAGAACTAATCCTCGGATACTACTTGTGCGTGTCATTATGTTCTTAGCAGTAATAAACTACTCTCTTTTCACATCGGCATCTATTGTTGACAGTGATCACCGTAGGCTGTGCTGAAACACTTTATGTTCTACTGATTTACTATCGAAACCACTCGCGTCACTAAAGACATTTCACCCCATGTTTCAGAAATGACTGAACTGTGTGGCTCGTGATCCATATGTGCCTTCACTGAATGCCAGACTAAATTTGAGTTTCTAATACCTGCGTTCAGTGGACGTGACTGATTGGAGAGCGCTCCATAAGTGCAACGCATTTGTGCAAAACAGACTTGGACCTATAGACAATCAAAACTGAGTCACATACATATGTGTGATCAGATAATATGAGTTGGTGACTCTGTGCGTGCAACATACAGGAATTGTGGGTTTTTTTTTTTGTCTTGCACTACCTCGTCCTGTACAACCTGACAGCAATTAGTTGTGTGCACATTAGACTGTAAGTGCCTTCTCAGTCACCTATTTGCGAACCACTGCTGTGGTATCTAATCTACCAGTTTGTTTGATTTTGATTTTTGTTGTTGTTGTTGTTCTTGTTTTTTTTTTGTTGTTTTTGTTTTTATCATTTATTTTACTTTTTTCTGTACGTGTCCTTTCTTCCTCTTCCTCTATCTTCTTATTTTTTCCTTTTACTTGTGCCCTCAGGACATAAAATGACCACAAACCAGAACTCATGGCCTTCGAGAGATGGACTGAGAATTTGCCATTTAAATATCAATAGTGCAGTCAGTAAAATCTCGGATATCTCGACCCTAATATCAAACCACCAAAAGCCATTCCATGTTCTGGGTCTCTCCGAATCAAGACTAAATACCTACATTAGCGATATAAAGATGTTTCAATCCCAGGTTATAACATTGTTCGAAAAGACCCTATTAAAGACAAAGAGACAGGGTCTTCTAGTGTATGTCAGTGAATCTCTCAACTTCAAGAGACTTTCCCACCTAGAACAGCATGACGTAGAAAGCAGTATGGATACAAATCGCACTGAACAAATCACACGATCCATTTTAATCGGGTTTTGCTATCGGAACCCAGCAGAAAGAGTCAGCTGGACTGATAAATTTGTTACTATGATGGACGCAGTTTCCTTAGAATGTAAAGAGATTGTTTTACTCGGTGACTTCAATGTAGATCTTATGAAACCAAAGCCAATGGAGAGCCAAACGGTAAGGGTGTTGAATTTACATCAGATCATCAAAACACCCACCAGAGTCACACCAACTTCAAAGACAATCATTGACCATATCTATGTCTCAAATGAAAATAACATACTAGAAGCTTGTGTACCAGTCTTCTCTTCTAGTGATCATTACCCAGTGTGTGTTACATGGTCTAAACATGGAGTGAAAATCCCAAAACCAGGCCACAAAACCATAACCTATCGTTGCTTCTCAAAATTTAATGAACAAAATTTTCTGTTTGATTTAATGAACTCAGAACTTTATACAGTATACAATATTACTGATCCAGATTCAGCGATTGACTTTTGGATCGAAATTTTTACAGAAGTCTATAATAGACATGCTCCATTAAAAACAATCAGAGTAAAGCATATTCCCAAACCACCGTGGTACACGAAAGAATTACAGGAGGCATGCTACCTTAGAGACCTTTTGAAAGAACATGGCTATGAAGAAGAATCAAGGTCACTAAGAAATGCAATAAACTCTCAGAAGCGCAGGAAAAAAAAAAAACAAAATACTATCGCGAGTTATTAACTTCCAAACAAAATCCAAAACTGGTTTGGCAAGCAATAAACCAGCTTAACAACAACAGTTCTTCTTCAAAATCAACTGTTATCAAAGGTATTTCTGCTGAACAACTTAACACTCACTTCTCTACCATTCCAGATACAGTTGTTACTACTGATCACTCAAGCTCTAACGAACTTAAAGAACTCCATCAATTTTGTCATGACAAAAAAAATCACGTCTGAACTACACATTCCACCCATAAACTGTGCACGAGGTGTATCAGTACCTACTTCATCTCAAACAGTCAGGAACACGTGGACTAGATGGCATAGATGGCAAAATTCTGAAACTCTCGGCTCCAGTTATAACTGACACGTTAACGTATATTTTTAATTTGTGCATAGATAGAAATTGTTTTCCAAATGCGTTCAAAAAAGCAAAAGTTATACCCATTCATAAATCTGGTGATAATACTGATCCTTCAAACTACAGACCAATATCAATCATATCTATCCTTTCAAAACCTCTAGAAAAGCATTTAAATAAACACATCCTTCATCACTTCAACAAGTACGATTTGCTCCATCCCGGACAGTCTGGTTTCAGACAGAAACATTCCTGCCACTCTGCATTAATCAATCTTGTAGATGTGTGGCTTGATAGTATTAATAACAACAGATATTGTGGTGTCTTATTCGTTGATTTCAGAAAAGCGTTCGATGTCATTGACCACAATCTCATTATTCGAAAACTGGAAATATACGGTCTTTTCAAAATCCGCCCTTATCCTTCTAAAATCATACATCACAAAACGACAACAATGCGTCTTATTAGGGACGACTGTCTCTTCTGTAACAACTCTTAAGTATGGGCGTTCCACAAGGCTCCATTTTAGGCCCGCTACTCTTCTCAATCTCTACATTAATGACCTACCCCTACATGTGAGATCTACATGCGACCTCTTTGCAGACGACACCACAATTCACACCAGCCATACTGATCCTTCCAGTCTCTCAAAACATTTGCAAGAGAGTACCAACGATCTTGTAAAATGGACCGAACTAAAATCACATGTCACTTCATCCGCAAAAAAAACTAAACTAATGTACATTTACAACTAGGCAAAAAAAAAGACAAAACCTCACCGATGATTTCCCTCCTATACACCTCAATAATATACTTGTGGAACAGGTTACTGATCATAAAGTATTAGGACTATAATTGACAATAGTCTCAGCTGGAATCCCACATAACTTTACTGTGCAAAAGGCTTTCCCAGAAAGTTTACCAGCTCACCAAAATCAAACACTTTCTTGACTTTCATTCACGAAAAACTTTTTTTCCAAGCCCATATTCAGTCTTATGTTGATTATGCATCGACTATTTGGGACTCTGCAAGTGCAAATACACTAAAACCATTGTTCAGCCTACATAAACGAGCGCTAAAATTAATCCTTCTGAAGAAAACTAGCCTCGAAAGCTCTGATTATAAATATCTTCACATTCTTCCATTCAGCCAAAGACTCAAATACAACAAAGGACTAATGATGCACAAGATTCTGACGGGAATGCTCCAACAACTTTTTAATGAGCCGATTCTCAAAAGTCTCGTCGAGAAACTCCTCCAAACTCCATATCCCATTCCCCAGAATTGACTTATTTAAATCAAGTCTAACATACTCGGGCTCCTCTTTGTGGAACTCACTTCCAGAATCCATCAAACAAGTCCATTGTACCACAACTTTCAAAAAACGCTTACCTTACCCATCTTCTGCGTAAAAAAAAAAAAAAAAAAAAAAAAATCCATCATAAGTAATACCAGCAAGTAATCTCATAATCATAAATCATCCCATTTTCATGTACTTAACCATTTTTTTTTTCTCTCTATCTTTTCTTTCTTTTCATGTATCAAGTATATATATATGTGTATATATATATATATATATATATATATATATATATATATATTATATATATATATATATATATATATATATATATATATATGTGTATATATATATATATATATATATATATATATATATATATATATATATATATATATATCACCAATGTGTGTGTATGTATGTAGTATGTATGTCTGTATGCATGTATGAGTATGCGTGTATATGTATGTGTATGTATGTGCATGTATATGACTATATATGTGTGTATATATGACTCTGTGTGTGTGTGTGTGTGTGTGTGTGTGTGTGTGTGTGTGTGTGTGTGTGTGTGTGTGTGGATACATGTATGTGTGTATATGGATATAATCTTATGAAAAATGATTATATGCTGTGCCCTTCTCTCTCTCTCTCTCTCTCTCTCTCTCTCTCTCTCTCTCTCTCTCTCTCGCTCTCTGTGCGTGCGTGCGTGTGTGTTCCGAATTCCTTACATGCTTTGTCATGTTCATTTTACTGTCTGACTTTATACATGCTAAGTAATGTACGTTTTAGTACATTTCCATTTCAAATTATTATATTTCATGCTGTACCCCCCCCCCCCTCCTTTCCATCCCGTCTCTCTTTTTTTTATTCTTCCCCCCCCCCCCCCCCCCCCCCCCCCTCCCTTCTCACTATGCTTAATACCTTCTACGTATTTTCATGCCTTACAAAAATGATTATGCTGCCTCTCTCTCTCTCTCTCTCTCTCTCTCTCTCTCTCTCTCTCTCTCTCTCTCTCTCTCTCTCTGTGCGTACGAGCGTGCATGTATGTGTGTTCTAAAATATGTACGTACTTTGTCGTATTCATTTTACTGTCTGTTTTCATAGATGCTAATCTTGTACGTTGTAGTACATTTACATATGTACCCCCAGCCCACCTCACTCTCTAGCCCCACTGTCTCCTTCCTCTTCATTATTGTTATTCTCATTTTTTATTTCTATTTTGTGTTTGTTAATTATTATTCATATTTTTTTGTTTCATTTCATTTATCTTTTATTATCATTTGATGTTCTTTTATGATTACATGACCGCCTTGCTTGCTTTTTTTTAATTAATTTTTTTATTTATTTTTTTTTTTTCATTAATTGATTTCACTGCATGTTGTAGTCCCTACTCAGGTGTCTTGTCTCTCTCTCTCTCTCTCTCTCTCTCTCTCTCTCTCTCAAAATGATGTAGAATCAGCAGAAAGAGCTGACTCGCCTTTCTTTTCAACATTACCAAATGTACATATGTGTCAAGGGAGCGAAACCTCTCACAAAGGGCCTTAAGCTCTTTAAACGACAAGAATGCCGTGCGGACTGTTGAACTAGGTAATAGGCCGATTAGCAGTAGGCCCTCGCCTATCGCATACGGTCGAACTGTGTCAAGGAGGCTGAAGTGGTCAGATGATAGATGGCACACCTACGGTAGTCAGGGCCCCTCCCGAGTTCGAACCTTTCTGATAGCGAAAGGGAGGAAAATGTAACCACTAGGGCCTCGGAGCATCGAGTAGGCGCTAAATACTCAGTCAGCTGAAGTTGCTTTGTAAACAGACCTTGAAGAACAGGAGTCTTGGGCTCGTTCAGATGGTATTGCTGTGGGGCACAGTGTTGATGCTTTGTCAATCCAGTTGAATGCGTGTGGAGGTGGTGGTTTGTAGCTTCTATACGACAATTACTATGTGAAAGTGGCTCCAGGAAGTTGGCGGAATTTTCGATGTCCATTTGGTGCAAAGTGGTTGTTTGCTAAGCATTTGGTGGGGATGTGTGTAAAAGCTGGTGTGTGGAAGAATGCAGCTGGAGGGGAATTCAGTGTACTTGTGAGCAAGGTGGCAGAGAAGCAACATGGACAAAGGCATGGCTCAAAGGGAAATCCTTGTGTATCCATCCCTATGTAAACTGAAGGAAGAACAAAAGAGGGGTAAGAGCATCACGAGAGAGAGAGAAGAACAGAGGAGAGAAAGGAGAGAAGAGTGAGCAGGACTGAGAGGGGCTGAGTGGAACGTGGTCTGGACGACAGAAGTGACAGCAAGGTCTTAGGCGAAAAAGACAAGCTGAGAAAGAAAGACTTGAGTTCGAAACCCAGAGGTGGGTGAAAGATACAAAGAAGATGATTTCTACGTCAAGTTCCCAGAGACGACCACGGAGACCCAATCCTGAAACCTGGAGCCAGTCAACCATGGGCGTCACCATCACCCAGTGCTGAAGAAAACTTGAAGTGACTTGTTTGAGAACTGTGGTATGGTGTGCAAGTGAGTGAGTGTGTGTGTGTGTGTGTGTGTGTGTGTGTGTGTGTGTGTGTGCGCGCGCGCGCGCGCGTGTGTCTGTGTGTGTGTGTGTGTGTGTGTGAACACATGTCATCACAATTTTCCCCATCCTGGACAGTGTGTGTGTATGTGTGTATGTATGTATGTATGTATGTTATATATGTTATGTATGTTAGGACTGCCCATAACCAAATGTAAAAGAACTCGCAAAATACTTGAGCATGTCTGTCATGATTGGATCTAGGCGTGTTTGGCCAAGGCGGAATCACCTCATGAACCAGCCTTGAAACTGACAGATGGTGACTTTCAAGATGTGCTTTAAATAGTATTAGACATACAAAGCTGACTAAAGCACTGGCAGACAAAGAATTGGAGCCGGCCGGTAGAGAGAAAGAAGGACGTGGGGACAGAGAGAAAGAGGGGGGATAGAAAAAGAGAGAGAGAGAGAGAGAGCGAAAAGGAGGAGAGAGAGAGATACGGACACGGATACGGATAGTTTATTCAATAATAGGCCATGCCCCTATTGAAGAGGGGTGCACAAAAAATCGTTCCAAAAGAAATATAATACAATATAACTGATCAAAATTGATACACTAAGAAACACACACAGAACGTATTTTAAACGCTTTATATAGATAAATGGACAGATTTTTAGTTGTTCTTTCGTTATTTGATGCTAGAAGTAATCCAAGACGAAAAAGATTCGGATATATTTATAGTACTTTAGATGTAGATACCTTACTCTTAAATCCTTTAGAACGGGACAGCACAAAACAAAATGCACCTCATCTTCTGTCGCTTGTTTGCACAATGGACAAAATAAATCAACAGGTGTGTGTCGTTTGTAACGAAACTTATGGACAGCGATTTCCGAAACGCCAAGTCTAAATCTTGTCGTAATGATTTTCAGGTGCCTGTCTAAGTTCAATTTCAAATGCGTCTTATCAGCAGCTATTGTGCAAAAAGTATTACAGAAACTAAATCTTTCACTGTTCTTAAAATGAAAGTCCCATTCTTGCCATCTACAAAGAACCAATCTTTCCTTAAAAGCAGTAAGGAACTGATTTATTCCCTCAGCACCTTGGGTTTAGCCATACATACCCAAAACCAAATGAATAAAATCTACAACGAATACCGGATACCCAGTTGGTTTTGTCGGGAGAATCCAAATCGAACAGCGTACAATATGCTTTCGTGGTAATCGTGTCTCAACCATTCTTGTCAACTTTAGCCAGTACTGTACACACATGACTGCAGGATTTATGTAAAGGGGGGTATCTATTTGTTTCTCCATATATCAAATCATTTGGTGTTTGCATTTGAACATCTAGGAACTTTTTAAGAGCAAGCAGGTGTGCCTTTTCACAGTGTCGAGCTGCACTACTTAATCCCCACAATTCAGCCCCGTGTTGAACAATTGGTTGTACTTGTGTGTCAAATACTTTAAGATATACAACAAGGGAACTACAGTTTAATTAAAATGATTTTTGCGATATACTTAACATCGCATGTTTCGCTCTGCTGGCAAAATTTTGACACGACACTGTAAAAGTCAATCTTGTTGAAAAATGAATACCTAAATACTTATAAACATTAACAACGGGTATAGGGATTCCATTGTAAGACCAATGTTCCCTCACTGCTAGGTATCCACCTTTCCTAAAAACGACAACATTGTTTTTATTCATATTCAGCTTTAGATGGAGTCCTGACGCTGCTCTATATAGGCTGTTTAATCGTGTCTGTAACCCCAAGTATTGTTTCAGACAAGAGAGCCACTTCATCTGCCAAAAGTAATATAAA
>JADBJO010000488.1:517500-560000 GCA_016801955.1 Conus betulinus
CATCTTTTTGTGGTAGATAAGTGTATATGTGTGTGGAAACTGAATCTGCATGTCTTCTCCTACTAAATTAGTTCCCCCCTCTCTTTACCCTTTGTCGTCGTGTGGTATGCCTTCATGGCATGTGAGTCAAATAGGCATTGCCTTTCTTGTGTCGTCAGCAAGCGAAGCCAGCCATGGCATTCTGGAGAATCCCAGCATTCGCACAGTCAGTGATTCTTCTGCTGGGGACCTTCCCAACCGCCCAAACAAACTTCTGCGGACCAGCCTAACATCGTCTTCATTGTCGTAGACGATGCGGGCTGGGCTGACTTTCAGAGCATCGATCCTTCCATGAGAACGGGGCAACATCACGGCTCTGAAAGAAGATGGCGTCTTCCTCAACCAGTCCTACGTCTACACCATGTGCACTCCATCCAGAGCCGCCTTCATGACTGGGAGGTGTGTCATGAAAGAAGCGAGCTGATTGGTCGGTTGTAAAAGACAAAGGTGTCTGATTGGTTGGTTTTAAAAGAGAGTGTGACTGGGTGTTTGTGAAAGAAGGAAAGTGATTGGCTAGTTATGGAAGAAACAGAACGATTGATTGGTCATGATCGGAAATAATTGGCTGGTTATGAACGAAGAGAAAAGAGATCTTATTAAAAACAAGATGCAAAAGCATGTAAACGTACTCCGAATTTGGTGGTACAAATTTGTTTGTAAAAGAAAAGAAAAAGAAATGTTGCTCTCCACGGCGGGAATTGAACCAAGGTCTCCCGCGTGACAAGCAGGGATACCAATCACTGTACTACCGAGGAACCTACGAAAATTTGGTTACACATAAAATTATAAACCGTTATTGCAAGAAGGGAGACAATTTCCAGTTAGAGGAATAAAAAAAAACTCGACAGCGCGCCGGTTATTTCCCTTATCGACTTGATTAAAAAAAATTATCATTCATAGCCGTTAGTAACGGCTATTCTGGTAAAATAAAACATCGGGTATCATCCCTGACCCAATATGAACATACCTACAAATTTTCAGAAAGATCGGCCCAGTAGTTTTGTCTGGAGCGAGTGGAACACATATTGACTATGGACAGACACTCAGACAGCATTTCTTCGTTCCCATTGTAAATTACTCCCTGTTCTATAAGAACTGTTAGTACAAAAAAAAAAAAAAAAAAAAAAAAAAAAAAAAAAAAAAAAAGCGTGACCAGTTAAACATGTTAGAAAAAAAAATAGCCTGATTCTTGTGAAAAGAGGAAATTGACTGACTGGAGAAAGTAGATGACTTGCTGGATATTCGGGAAAGAAAGCGCTCAAGATCTTGTGACTTTTGAAACAAGACGTTAGTTGCAGAACTACCGTGGGTACATCGCTCCCATGCAGCGACAACACCCAGTAACTTGCTCTCCTAGAACTCAGTGACATTGACAAAAGCTTGTCCTGGGCCTGAAGCAATCATGTTTACTGTGAGGACACTCACCAAGGACGACACTGTCATGACGCCAAATCACTTGGGTGATGTTCAGTGATATTCTGATCCACTAAATGCAGGACGTCGCTCTTCCCAACGAAGTGCAGTTCGGATAATCCCAAAGCCAGTACGAGTGAGCATGGCAGGTTTGAGGGGAAGTGATTGGGGGAATGGGGGGGGGGGGGGGGGGGGGGGTATTTCCAGAGGTGGTGGGGGGGGGGGGGGGGGGGGGGGGGGCGGATTGCCTTTGTGGGGATATACAGCACGGAATAGTTGCTCACAGGTACCCCACACTTTTCGGGCTCCAGGGATATACAGCACGGAAAACATGGTCAACTCCAGAATGCTCAACTGGATCAACGAGAACTTCACCTTCCTGCCCAGAGAGCTTCAACACCAGGGCTACACCACCCACATGCTGGGCAAGTGGCACCTGGGCTTCTGCCACCCAGGGCTGACCCCGCCGCTGGGGCGTGGCTTTGACACCTTCTACGGCTTCTGGCTGGGCGCTCATGATTCCTACTACGATCACTCGACAAGTAAAGGCGCCATATATGACTGGAGGGACAACAACGTTAGCGACCCCTCTGCAGGGGTAGAGAGCTCTTGTCCTTCTCTGTCTGGCTTTCTCTGTATATATTTGTATGTGCACAAGCGTGCGCGCACGCACACACGGTGTGTGTGTGTGTGTGTGTGTGTGTGTGTGTGTGTGTGTGTGTGTGTGTGTGTGTGTGTATGAGTGCGTGCGTGCGTGCACTTCATTTTTGAATTGTTATCCAGATTTGAAAAACGAGTCATGTCACTGTGAAGCAGCAAAAACACATACAATGCAATGCAACCGAATACAATTCCATACTAAACATGTGTATTTCTCAGCCTAGCTTGGACACTGCCTATGGTCTAGGTTAGTCCGTTTAAATGCCACGGTAATGTGAATCCAGAGGGGGTCAAGGGGGTATAATCACATTTAAGGTCCATCTTCACTACAGGTGATAGGGGCAGGCGTGGAATTCGATCTCAGGGGAAATGATCAGGGGAGGGAACCCATTCAACACCACTGAACAACGTCACGTTTAGACAGCCAGTGCACGTGCCAGTGTTTAGGCTGGGCGCCGACACCAGAGGGATTTGACCTCTGCCTTGCCTGCCTGCAAACCCACTGCTCAGCCACTCGGGTATCCCTCCCCTCCCGCCCCTCCTCCCTTCCTTCCATCACCTCCAATCTACCCCTCATCCCCACGCTGACAAGGTAGTGAAACACTACCCACTGTAACACAGCACGTCTCTCTCCTGGCAGGGCCTCTACCAGACAGAGCTGCTGAACGAGCGTGCTGTGAAGATCATCGAGGACCACGACGGCTGCAAGCCGTTCTTCATGTACCTGTCCTACGGAGCTGCCCACGGGCCTTTCGAGGTGCCGGACTACTACATGGACACGTACTGCCCCCACATCACCAACCAGTCCCGGCGGATCCACTGCGGCATGATGGCGGTGGTGGATGTCGGGGTGGGGGCCCTCGTGGCTGCTCTCAAGGCAAAGGTATGCGCTTCACTTCTTTTCTGACCCAGGTATAAGCAGGGGAGTCTGTGTAATCATTCGATTTGGGTTGTGATGAATATGTGAGCGCACGTGCATGCATGCATGCATGTGAACTTGCATGTGTGTGTGTCTCTTGGTAGACTGTAATGTTGGTGTATTCAAAGCAAGTATCAGTGCTAGTGGCTCAGAGATCTAAACATTGTCAGAACTTCTCTGGTTTTCCTCTGTATAACGGGGTCATCAAATCATATCTGCCTTAATGCTGCGGTTATCTAACCTGAGCAGTATTTCAATATTACGAAACTCACCTAAATAGAAAGTTTAATTTCTTATAACTATGATGTTTATAAACTGACTAAATACATACTTAAATGCATACTTAAAAGAAAAAAAAAACTTTTCTGCCAGACGAAAGGGACGAATGACAAGAAAAAACATGATGCGTTTCGATCTTTGTGTCTTGTAATTTGTTTGTACCTTTTTTTTTTTATACAGCCGAATAGTAATTTGTCTGTTTAAGTTTGTTTCAGTTTCCTCCTTCAGTCATGCCACTTTGAAGCTGACAAAATTCATGTCAGTTGATGTCACATGCACATGTCAGTTGATGTCACATGCACATGTCAGTGGATGTCACATGCACATGTCACTTGATGTTACATACACATGTCACTTGATGTCACACGCACATGTCAGTTGATGTCACATGCACATATACAAGAATTAAGTTGAGTTCTGTCAAGATCAGATCATTGGAGGCCTGCTCTTACTAGCACATTCGAAGAAACGGATAAATGTTTTATTAGAAATAAAAGTAAGATAGGCCACATATAGACTTATAACTGTCAAATATTGCTAAGTAAGGCGAGATAAGTGATTTTAGTGAATCAACCCGAAGTAAATTAACAATTGTAACAGTTTTGCTTGTTTCAACAGTAATTGTGACTAGTCATTTGAGTGTGTGAGTGTGTGTGTGTGTGTGTGTGTGTAAAACCATCTGATTTGAGGTGAGACCTGACAACTGAAAACCATCACCTCTGTCTCTCCCTCTTTCACGCTTTTTTTTTTGTCTCACAAATTGCAACAGGATTATTAGGTTACGTAATCCCCTCCTCCTCCTCACACACTCTTCCCTTTGTCTGTCTGGCTGACATTTGATGTAAACTGAAACCGTGATAGGCGCTGATGACAATGGGACAGAGAATTTTCACGTAACTACAACGCAGGTTGCCAACTCCGCGCCCCCCCCCCCCCCTTCTTTGCTTATCTTATCGTGCATTGACCGATCACTAAGGGGAAGGATTCCCTCATCTATATATACCCTCTACTTCCCCTGTCCCTTCTCTTTCACACTCATCCTGCTCACAAACTGGCGAGAACGTGCCGCGTGATGTACTCATGCATTATGCAGATACATGGATCAGCCCAATGCCGCAACCTGCCACGTGCCACGCAGGTGCAGGCATCTTAGCTTTGTTCGTTAGCATAAAAGGCTAAAAAATACCTCCAGTATCTTAGAGATTGTTCCCGCTAATCTCAGTTCTATTCACCCACACTTTGGCAGTGAGGGATGATTGGCCTATTCCAGATACCCCCCCCCCCCCCTCCCCTCAGATTACTGACATCCCTTCCCTTCTTTTCTGTAGCGCTGCTATAGGCTGTCATGTTTCTCTGTCAGCCTGTCAGTCAGACAGGCCCAGAGACTGGACGTGTAGCTTAGCACACAACAAGGGGAAACCAAGGCTCCTCACTTCACTGCTCCAGCAAAGGCTGTAAGACTGACTACCGACAGCGAGCCAGGTAATAACACTGGTGTACAGGGGAACGCTCACTTCTCCTGCTCTGAGATCCTGTGTCAGGTTTCACTGTTCAACCCAGAAGACCTGTAAGCTGAAACTATGTTTTTTAAGTCTTGAGGCTGCATTGCAAGTGTGTCTGCCACATCAGCGTAACTTTACACCAATACTTGGTGACATCTACCAAAATGATGAATGAATATTCAACTGTAATAGTTTTAACTTTTGCCCACATCTCGATGACAAAACCCTGTTAAGATACTTGATTAACATTTCTATTTTAACATGATTTTTTTTCCGAAATTCAACACATTTGTTAACATTATCACTGATTGCTATCTTCTGACAGGCCGACTGTGTGCCTAAACCTGGTGAAAATTGTTGAGGTGATTTATGAACACTATTGCCTTAATGCTTTGCAGTCGGTGATGGTTCTAATCAACATGTGTACTTAAGTTAAGTGTATACCTACTTAATTTGTGAGTCGTTTCCATTGGATTGCTTAGCATTTTCTTACTGTCTTCAACCACTTGTTGAAATCCAGTCAAAATCTCAGTGAAGAACTAAAGTGAAGACCGAAAATTATGGCAAGTACCTTTGTGCTAGTCTAAGTCTAACCTTTGTCGGCTGAGTTCTCACACATTTACCTAAAGTAACAGGACAAATGTGAGGACTTGAAGAGCTGGACTCTTAGCTGCTTAACCACAAACAGGTTCTGTCTTGTGACCAGATCCTGGTCTTCCTAGGCTTCTTCTTGCGACTGACTCAGCACAGGATCAAGGATTCCACGCTACCATATGGTCAAGCAGTCCAGCCTCCCAAAGGGGAGAGAGATTAACTCTTCCCCAAAACCAGATACGTTTTGATACACCAAGTGGACAACAACTGAACTCTCATCAAGGACATCCATTCTCTTTATGATGATATAAAGCGGGAAAATTTCAGCCCAAACAGAGACTGATGTGACTTAAGTTTTACTGAGTTGTATATTTTCTTCTTGCTTACAAAAGTAAAGTTGGAGTGCGAAAGTTTACTTAACTTGCGTCAGTGGTTTGTTGATCATGTTTGATCTCATCTCTATGTATGTCTGTACTCGGAGCTACAAGCGCTTTTAAGTGCACAAGCCGAAGGAGAATTATTCCTGAGCCACTCTTAAGCTTTCTAACTTTCCCAATAGAAATAAAAATTCTATTTTGATGACCAGCACCGAAAATTTGCTCCTTCCATCGCTAGAAAGAGAGATGGTGGGGGTGGAATTTCATTATGCAAACCACTCAATGACTGTAATAAAGAGAACATTCTGAGACCTTCCCCTAGAGGACACCTGCCACCCCCAAAACATGTCACATGTGCTTGCTTCTGTTTCGTGTGTGGTTTAGCTTGAGCATGCATCCATGTGCGTGTCTGCATGCGTCTTATACATGTGCATCTTTGACCATGCATGTGTACTTGAGTAGTGGCACTCACTGACGCTCCCACCTCTGTTCTGACCCAGGGCCTGTACAACAACTCGGTGATCGTCTTGATGTCAGACAATGGCGGCCCCATCAAAGGGGGGCTCCGTCAACTACCCGTTGAGGGCCGGCAAGAAGAACCTGTACGAGGGGGGCATTCGCTCCTACACCATCGTCAGGGGGGGGCCTGGGATACAGGGGAACCGCACCTGGTCTGGACTGGCTTTTGCTGTGGACTGGTTTCCCACCTTCGTCAGCATCGCTGGAGGGGGGCCGTGAGTACTGCAAGCTGGAGGGTGGTTGGGGGCAGGGAGAGGTAGGGACAGTGAGTGTAAAAAGAAATACACACACACACACTCTCTCTCTCTCTCTCTCTCTCTCTCTATTTTCTTGCTCATACTGTCTTAACAAGCTGAATAAGACAGTGGACTTTTTTCAACAGTAGCGTTTTATATCAACAGGAGCAGTATTCATTGAGTTTGCAAAAGTTTTTTTTTTTTGTTGTTATACATCACAAATCATCAATCGTTGAAAAAAAATACAAAGCAAGCAAAAACTTGGATTGTGTGCTTTATTACCAAAACCTCTCGACTTTTTTATTTTAGTTTCTTAACTATCCTCTGTTGCTCGAAGGAATACAGATTTCCTCAAGGATTGGTCTACGGTGCTGTTTCATTTTCAGTTTACTTTCACAATCTTTCCCTACGTATTTCTTCCTCTAGTAAACTTTTTGCTGTCAATCTAACTCTTCACAAAAAAGTTTAAAATGCAAATGGAATAAATAAATCGCAAACAAATGTGGACTCATATGTATACCCTTCAAAATATACTAAGGATACAATGAAGATGAAAAAGTGAACGCGAGAACTCTTGCGAGAAGAGGTGCTTACAGACAGATGCATGCTGGACAACATTGTTTCGGTTCTAAACTGTGTCCCATGGTGACAGAAATGCGCAGATGACCCTTCTCGTAGCTTTGATAGATTTGTATCATCCATCAGACAGGTTTACCCTTAGGCAGCTACTGGAGTATTTCTCAATTAAAATGAGCGTTAGGTCCTCAAAATGTGTGTACACATCTTCCTAAGTTTTAAACTGTTGTTAAAGAAACAATGGGGCCCTGCTGTTGTTCCACCATTATCCAGACACGAGTTCACGCGCACGATGTTGCGCAAGATGTCACTCTTCCGTTATAGCGCTAAAACACAATGGTTATACACCGCAAATGCCACTATCGTTCAAGAACTTAAGTCTCCAGATTTTTTTTTTTTTTCACGGACGTATTTTTTTCCCGGTTCGTCATATTCATCGTATTTTCGCCAAACATGTGTACAAAATACGGCGAAATCGAATGTGTACCCAGATCTGATCCATATGCATTCACCTAATATGCACTTGACCCTTCTCAAAACTTTAGCAGATTTATACTACCCATGTGCATTTACCCTTCGTTGCACACAAATATCGGGTGGTATATGTATGAAGAGGTGTGTCCAAGTGTGTGTCGATGTAAGTGTGTCAATACACGTGTCAAGATAATGTGTGTCAATGCACGTGTCAATTGTGTGTCAATACACGTGTTGATACATATGTCGACATATGTGTCAATGGGTGGGCACACGAAAAAAAAAAAAAAAGTTATTCCCCAATGAATACTCAGATAGCAACAGCATCGCCGTTCCTGAGTCTGTCGTTGACATACTGTTATGGATACTGAGCTAGTAGCAACATCTTTGTTTCTTTGTTTCTGTATCCGTCATTGAAATGCTGTTATGGACACCGAGCTAGTAGCAACATCTTTGTTCCTGTATCCGTCATTGAAATGTTGTTATGAGCACTGAGGTAACAGCAACATTTTTGTTCATGTGTCTTGTCACGGAATGCTGTTATGGACACTGAGGTAGCAGCAACATCTTTTGCTGTATCTGTCATTGAAATGCTGTTTTGGACACTGAGGTAGCAGCAACATCTTTGTTCATGTGTCTTGTCATGGAATGCTGGTATGGACACTGAGGTAGCAGCAGCAGCATTTTTGTTCATGTGTCTTGTCACGGAATGCTGTTATGAACACTGAGGTAGCAGCAACATCTTTGTTCATGTATTTGTCACTGAAATGCTGTTATGGAACTGTGGTAGCGCAACACACTGAGGTAGCAGCGACATCTTTGTTCATGTGTGTCTTGTCACGGAATGTTTTTATGAACACTGAGGTAGCAGCAACATTTTTGTTCCTTATCTGTTATGGACACTGAGGTAGCAGTAACATCTTTGTTCATGTGTCTTGTCATGGAATGCTGGTATGGATACTTAGATAGCAGCAACATCTTTGTTCATGTGTATTGTCACGGAATGCTGTTATGAACACACTAAGGTAGCAGCGACATCTTTGTTCATGTATTTGTCACTGAAATGCTGTTATGGAACTGTGGTAGCGCAGCACACTGAGGTAGCAGCAGCGACATCTTTGTTCATGTGTCTTGTCACGGAATGTTGTTATGAACACTGAGGTAGCAGCAACATCTTTGTTCATGTGTCTTGTCATGGAATGCTGGTATGGACACTGAGATAGCAGCAACATCTTTGTTCATGTGTCTTGTCACGGAATGCTGTTATGAACACTGAGGTAGCAGCAACATCTTTGTTCATGTATTTGTCACTGAAATGCTGTTATGGAACTGTGGTAGCGCAACACCTGAGGTAGCAGCGACATCTTTGTTCATGTGTCTTGTCACGGAATGTTATGAACACTGAGGTAGCAGCAACATCTTTGTTCCTGTATCTGTCACTGAAATGCTGTTATGGACACTGAGGTAGCAGTAACATCTTTGTTCCTGTGTCTTGTCATGGAATGCTGGTATGGACACTGAGATAGCAGCAACATCTTTGTTCATGTGTCTTGTCATGAAATGCTAGTATGGATACTTAGATAGCAGCAACATCTTTGTTCATGTGTCTTGTCACGGAATGCTGTTATGAACACTGAAGTAGCAGCAACATCTTTGTTCATGTATTTGTCACTGAGATGCTGTTATGGAACTGTGGTAGCGCAACACACTGAGGTAGCAGCGACATCTTTGTTCATGTGTCTTGTCACGGAATGTTGTTATGAACACTGAGGTAGCAGCAACATCTTTGTTCCTGTATCTGTCACTGAAATGCTGTTATGGACACTGAGGTAGCAGTAACATCTTTGTTCATGTGTCTTGTCATGGAATGCTGGTATGGACACTGAGAGATAGCAGCAACATCTTTGTTCACGTGTCTTGTCACGGAATGCTGTTATGGACACTGAGGTAGCAGCAACATCTTTGTTCATGTATTTGTCACTGAAATGCTGTTATAGAACTGTGGTAGCGCAACACACTGAGGTAGCAGCGACATCTTTGTTCATGTGTCTTGTCACGGAATGTTGTTATGAACACTGAGGGTAGCAGCAACATCTTTGTTCCTGTATCTGTCACTGAAATGCTGCTATGGATACTGAGGTAGCAGTAACATCTTTGTTCATGTGTTTTGTCATGGAATGCTGGTATGGACACTGAGATAGCAGCAACATATTTGTTCACGTGTCTTGTCACGGAATGCTGTTATGGACACTGAAGTAGCAGCAACATCTTTGTTCCTGTGTCTTGTCATGGAATGCTGGTATGGACACTGAGATAGCAGCAACATCTTTGTTCATGTGTCTTGTCACGGAATGCTGTTATGAACACTGAGGTAGAAGCAACATCTTTGTTCATGTATTTGTCACTGAAATGCTGTTATGAACTGTGGTAGCGCAAACACACTGAGGTAGCAGCGACATCTTTGTTCATGTGTCTTGTCACGGAATGTTGTTATGAACACTGAGGTAGCAGCAACATCTTTGTTCCTGTATCTGTCACTGAAATGCTGCTATGGATACTGAGGTAGCAGTAACATCTTTGTTCATGTGTCTTGTCATGGAATGCTGGTATGGACACTGAGATAGCAGCAACATATTTGTTCACGTGTCTTGTCACGGAATGCTGTTATGGACACTGAGGTAGCAGCAACATCTTTGTTCCTGTGTGTCTTGTCATGGAATGCTGGTATGGACACTGAGATAGCAGCAACATATTTGTTCCTGTGTCTTGTCACGGAATGCTGTTATGAACACTGAGGTAGCAGCAACATCTTTGTTCATGTATTTGTCACTGAAATGCTGTTATGGAACTGTGGTAGCGCAACACACTGAGGTAGCAGCGACATCTTTGTTCATGTGTCTTGTCACGGAATGTTGTTATGAACACTGAGGTAGCAGCAACATCTTTGTTCCTGTATCTGTCACTGAAATGCTGCTATGGATACTGAGGTAGCAGTAACATCTTTGTTCATGTGTCTTGTCATGGAATGCTGGTATGGACACTGAGATAGCAGCAACATATTTGTTTACGTGTCTTGTCACGGAATGCTGTTATGAACACTGAGGTAGCAGCAACATCTTTGTTTCTGTGTCTTGTCATGGAATGCTGGTATGGGACACTGAGATAGCAGCAACATATTTGTTCCTGTGTCTTGTCACGGAATGCTGTTACGGACACTGAGGTAGCAGCAACATCTTTGTTCCTGTGTCTTGTCACGGAATGCTGTTATGGACACTGAGGTAGCAGCAACATCTTTGTTCCTGTATCTGTCACTGAAATGCTGTTATGGACACTGAGGTAGCAGCAACATCTTTGTTCATGTATCCGTCATTGAAAACCCGTGATCAACACTCGCATAGCAGCGGCATCGCTGTTTTCATCTCCTTCGTGGAAATAGCATAAAGAAAAAGTCAGACAGCCGCAATGTTGTTCTTTGTGTTTGTCAGTGTGTCAATGTGAGTGTGTCAATACACATGTCAATATACATGCGTCAATAGATATGTTGATATATGTGTTGACATATGTGTCAACCCATGGGTCAACAGATGGCCCACACACACACACACACACAAGCATTCGTATTAGCCACTGATCACTCAGATAGCAACATCGCCGTAATGAATTGTCAGATAGCAGTAACAGTTCATGTATCCGTCACTGAAAATTAATGCCGTAATGAACGGTCAGCAGCGACGTCCTTGTACAGGTGGCTATCACAATACCTTTTCCACCTACTGGTCAAGAGGCTGATAAAGCAAAAAGGTTATATTCCATATTGTCGTCGGCAGACTGAACTACACACACACGGCTACGACCTGTATGAAGCCATCAAGGAGGATCAGGAGAGTCCCAGGGAGGACTTCATCATCGTCAGCGACTTCCACAAGTTCAACCACACCATGCTGCGCCGGAAACATTGGAAGCTCTTGACGTGAGTGCGTGCGACGCGGTGATGGAGCGAATGAACGGGTTGGTTAAGCAGCATTCAGACATATCCATTGACAACGAAGATTCAATATTGATAGGGAAGTACATGTCCCCTTACGCAGATACTCGAGTCTGCAGACATACTTGTATTGCCACGACTGCTACACATGCACAGGTCCACATCTGGAACAGTCTGTCAATGTCACACTAGCTCGGCGACCATTATTGCAGTCTCTCCCTCAATACCTGCTTTGGTTAAACGAAGCCAATTCGCTGAATGAGGTTTTCCCCGAAGATGGAGTATGGCTCCCTTAATGGCGGGATAAAAAAAAAACCGGTCATACACACAAAAAAACTCACTCCTTTGTGGGTAGATGGGATTAATACTTGCCTACCCATATGGAGAGTGTCCGCAGGAGTATCAACCTGCGTACGCAGAAGAAGAAGAAGACAAGACAAGACAAAGACAAAATTCTTTATTTACGAGGATAATAGATAAGCACTAACGTGCTTTTTTACATCCAGTCCTCGCCCTGAGTAGGGGACTACAACATGCAGTGAAATCAATTAATGAAAAAAAAAATAATAAATAAAATAAAATTAAATTAAAAAAAAGCAAGCAAGGCGGTCATGTAATCATAAAAGAACATCAAATGATAATAAAAGATAAATGAAAGTGAAACAAAAAAATGAATAATAATAATTAACAAACACAAAATAGAAATAAAAATGAGAATAACAATAATGAAGAGGAAGGAGACAGTGGGGCTAGAGAGTGAGGTGGGCTGGGGGTACATATGTAAATGTACTACAACGTACAAGATTAGCATCTATGAAAACAGACAGTAAAATGAATACGACAAAGTACGTACATATTTTAGAACACAGGGGGGGGGGGGGGAAACAAAGAGAGGGGGGGGGGGGGGGGGAGGGGGGGGGGGGGGGACAGGGGGGGGGGAGAGAGGGAGGTAAAAAGGGGAAATGTACTAAAACGTACATTACTAGCATGTATAAAGTCAGACAGGGGGGGGAACATGGGGGGGATGTAAGGAATACTAAAAACGAGAAGACGCAAAAAGAGAGAGACGGGATGGAAAGGAAAGGAGGGGGGGGGTACAGCATGAAATATAATAATTTGAAATGGAAATGTACTAAAACGTACATTACTTAGCATGTATAAAGTCAGACAGTAAAATGAACATGACAAAGCATGTAAGGAATTCGGAACACACACGCACGCACGCACAGAGAGCGAGAGAGAGAGAGAGAGAGAGAGAGAGAGAGAGAGAGAGAGAGAGAGAGAGAGAGAGAGAGAGAGAGAGAAGGGCACAGCATATAATCATTTTTCATAAGATTATATCCATATACACACATACATGTATCCACACACACACACACACACACACACACACACACACACACACACACACACACACAGAGTCATATACACACATATATAGTCATATACATGCACATACATACACATACATATACACGCATACTCATACATGCATACAGACATACATACTACATACATACAAGAAGAAGAAGAATGAGGTTAGTATTTTGCATTTCAGTTCTGTTCCTCCTCTGAACTTCATCGTCTCGATCGACCACACTAAAAGCAAAGACGGAGGGTGAAAGCTCTTTAGTCCAGCGACATAGGACACCAGATTGACCAAAGAGGCTTTAAAAATCGTATTTTTTTACGGTAATCAGTCGTATGCGCAGTGCCTGAATAATTATGCTGACCGACTATGCTCAGGTAGGATTAGGATAGTTTGTGTAAATCCGATGCTTTTGAGAAGTATGAAAGGACGAATGATTCAGCGTAAGTACTGTTAAAATTATAACGTCAGTTTTGAAGTGCCGTGCGATGGTCTCCAGAGGGTTTGCTAAACAAACATCCAATGTCTTATATCATTACCTATTGATCCATCAATCAAACAGACTACTGATCAATACACCCGATGGGTCAACACAGGGCCGTGCCTGGTCTGAGCCCCGGAAGCCGTTGGACCCCGGGTTTCAGCAGCGGGTGGTACCCTCCTTACCAGCTCCTGGAGAACGGGACACCGTGGGAAGACGTGAACAAGAAATACGAGCATGACCGGTGCCTCCTCTACAACCTTAAGAGGGTCAGCAAATCACTTAAAACTACAAATAGCGAGGGGAAGGGTGGGGATGGGGGCGGGGGGGGGGCGGGGGCGGGGGGGGGGGGGGTGGGGGGGGCGGGGGGGGGGGGGGGGGGGGGGGGGGGGGGACGGGGGGGAGGGAAGAGAAGAAGTGGGAGGAAGAGAAGAAGTGAAAGAGGAGGGGTGGATGTGGAAGAGGAGCGAAGGTAAGGAAGGGGAGGCGGAGACTCTAAGAAGAGGTGCAGATGAGGAGGGAGCGAGAGGATGTGGGGGGTGAGGGAGAAGGCAATTAAAAAAAAAATTATTATTATTATTATTTTTTTTTTAGGAGAAGACCGACGGAGAGGGTGGAGAAGTGTAAGTCTGACCAGTGCCTCCTTGACATAGTGACACCATAGAGCAGATCAGCTAAACAGTCGGGAGATCCTCTCGATAGAGTGACTGACTGAATGAGATCGAAAGGCCAGTTCGGCCACAGAGCTATGAGATAGATCTGATGAATGTCGATGTTACAAATTTTCCTTATCTATTCACTTTGAGCATAACGATTGTAGCGAATGAAAGCGTTTATTTACGACAGAGGACAGAGCGCATGCGCGATCAAAAAAACAAACAAACCAACAACGTGTTTTTCATCGGAGAGAAGACGAGGAGAGAAATTTTAGCAAAATTCTTGCCGAGTGACCCAGTGTTTAATCTTTAAGATTGTGTATTAACGCGCAGAACCTTTACTAGTTCGTATTGCGTATTAATGTGCAGATCCTTTAGAAGTTCGTATTGTGTATTAATGTGTAGAACCTTTAGAAGTTCGGATTGTGTATTAATGTGTAGAACCTTTAGAAGTTCGTATTGTGTATTAATGTGTAGAACCTTTAGAAGTTCGGATTGTGTATTAATGTGTAGAACCTTTAGAAGTTCGGATTGTGTATTAATGTGTAGAACCTTTAGAAGTTCGTATTGTGTATTAATGTGTAGAACCTTTAGAAGTTCGTATTGTGTATTAACACGCAGAGCTTTAGAAGTTCGTATTGTGTATTAACACGCAGAGCCTTTAGAAGTTCGTATTGTGTATTAATGTGTAGAACCTTTAGGAGTTCGTATTGTGTATTAATGTGTAGAACCTTTAGGAGTTCGTATGTGTATTAATGTGTAGAACCTTTAGAATTTCGTATTGTGTATTATGTGTAGAACCTTTAGAAGTTCGTATTGTGTATTAATGTGTAGAACCTTTAGAGCGTGTGTATTAAATGCAGAGCCTTTAGAAGTTCGTTTTAACCATAAGTGTGTCTGTCTAGGCGGCTTATAGTGCTGGTTACCGCCCTTGGCCCCTTGTCTGAGCGGGAAATCCAAGATGGCCTCCTACACCTGTAAATACCGTATGACAATGGACTTGTTACTTGCTTGTGTCACCACAGCGTTCGTAGTACACCGTACAACCCTGTTCACTTCTAGCCTAACAACAGATGTGGCACTGACATTTCGTGTTTCGCATCCGAAATAACTTCTCATATGCTGAAACCATGAACCTACCTACTAGCAAAACACGACCAGACAAGGATCATTGGTGTTTATCAACGCTTTTAGTCTTGCTATTCGGGGATAATCAATCAAACCCAGTTCCAGGTGACGCCTCGATATACCCGTGTGGAGTACGCGATTTACCAGTAACCTGGTCTCAGCATGGGTGTGTGCTGTAACAGTTGTAGTGCGTGGTTCCATAAAACCTGTGAGGAAATTTCGTCAAGGAATATGTCGTACCTAAACCGGTCGAGTGTGGTTTGGCATTGTTTCAGGTGTGACAGCATAAATGATGACAGTTTCAAATACAACAGCTCTGAACTTTTCACCTCGAATGTATACTCACCATTAGTCGATGCAGCAGACACTTGGGTCGATTACGTCATGATGTTTTTAACCCAGTGCATACAAGCAGCCCTCACTTTCAGGTACCACACAAAGACATAGCTCATCTACATCTAGCGTTCGTAGTAGTGCCACTTCACGTGAATCGTGTAGCTATGTGGACCACGGATATTAAAAAGAATGCCACCAATCTAAGATTACTTACAGTGAATTGTCGTGGCATTCGCCCCAACCGTTCAGAGTCTCACACAGCATTAGATGACATCAAACCTGATATTATATGTGGAACAGAGCCATGGCTCAGGGGAGTTAAGCCGCGAAAAGGCTTTAAAAAAAAAAAGCCTTGTAAAAACGCAGTAAAGAACAGCGAGGTGTTCCCTAATAACATCACTATGCATAGGAATGATCGGACTACAGGAACCGGAGGAGGTGGATTTACGGCAGCAAATGAAAAGTTTATCACTGACGCACAACCTCAGTTTATAACAGATTGTGACATTGTCTGGTCTAAGATCAAGACCTGGAAATGGGAAAGACTGTGCATAAGAATGATAGGACTATAGGAACCGTAGGAGTATTTACGGCAGCAAATGAGAAGTGTATCACTGGCGCACAACCTCAGCTTATAACGTGTTGTGAAATCATCTGGTCTAAGGTCAGGACCTGGAAAGGGAAAAGACCTATATTTCTGTGCATTGGACATGCACCATCGTAAATTAGACGATATTCATAAACTTGACGAATCTATTCGGAAACTCACAAGTACACCGAAAGAAATGTAGGTCATACTAGTAGAAGTCTTTAATTGTCCAGATATAAATTGGGGAAAATATGTCACTGAACAAAGGTGCAGCCCACGGTGAGGTGTAGCAGGCACTAACTGACATATCAATAGAGCACAGACTTATCAGGTACATAGTCGGCCTACGAGAGATAACAATACCTTGGACCTTGTGTTCACGAGTAACTCGTCGCCTGTGACAACATCTACCTCAGTTCCCGGCATCAGCGATCACGCCATGATTGTTACGGTTATAAATATCATACCGCAATACAACCGCCAACAGCCGAGAAAGATTCACTTTCTCAAAAGCGAACTGGGACCAGATATCTAGTGACATGTTGCACTTATCCGAAGATATTGTTAAGGCGTCGGAGGATCCGGAATCGTCTATTGAATCACTCTGGCAGGACGTCAAAAAAGGCATTGACACTTCAGTGAGTAAGAATGCGTCTACAAAAACCGTGAAGAAGAGATCATTAGTACCATGGTTTGATAGGAAGTTAAAGAGCATGACGAGACGTAAAACTACACTCTTTAAACATGCTAAGAAGACTAAGCAGTGGGGTAATTACAAAGCACATCAGAAGGAACGCAAGCGTGCATTCAAGAGGGCAGAAATAAACTATATCAACATATACATTCAAACGGGCCCCGAGGAGACTAACCCCAAACCGTTTTGGCGCTTCGTGAAATCCCGCAAACTGTACTTTGTTTGGTATTGCACCCTTTCAAAAGATGGGCCGCCTATTACACGACAGTAAGGAAAAAAGCCGACATACTTGTGGACCAAATTAAGTCAGTTTTCACGCAGAGGTAGGAGACAACCCCAACATGCCTAATTCTGGGAATCGTGCCAAGGACAATATTCCGCACTTAGATGTCTTCAATCTTCAAATCAATCGTCACGTCATCTCCATAGACTTTAAGTGAATCGGGTGTGCGCATTTGTTTAAAAAAATCCTACTTTCTTATTTAAAAGACAGCATTCATACCCCCCCCCCCCAACTTACCTATCAGCTTGCTTACACACACACACACACACACACACACACACACACACACACAAGCAGCTAAGTGCGGAGCTGCAGGAAGGCTACCCACATTCACCTTTTCAAGAGGGATTACCCCGATCCCTATCCTGTCCCAGAACACGCATTAGGCTAGTCCGGGCCCGCCAACCATTCACACACACACACTTCCACACGACAACACATACAGTGGCTGTATTTTAAAAGTAAAGTTTGCTGAGCTCCATCCTGAAATGTGCCAAAGAAGGGGCCTCGGCTGCGGCTGCCGGTAGAGAATTCCAAACTGGGATGGTACGGTGAAAGAAGCTACACTTCAGAACATTACTAGTGAGGGAGTGGAGAAAACTGTTGCGAGGTATAAATCCTGCCAAAGCCCACGGCCCAGACAGGATTCCTAACATTGTGTTGAAAACTTGTGCCTCACAACTGGCCCCCTGGTGTCGCAACCACCATCTTTCAATGCTCCATTGACACAGACAAACTCCCGACAGATGGGCGAAATGCGAATGTCACTCCAGACTTTAAGAAAGGAGATGTGCACTTAACTGAAAACAATCGCCCTGTATCATTGACTTGTGTTACATGTAAACTTCTGGAACATACAATCTGCAAACATATGCTGGACCACCTTGAACGGAATAATATACTCACGTCGCTTAACCATGGATTTTCTAGGAATTATTCCTGTGAAACTCAACTAGTCACTACAGTACATGATCTACTGACGAAGTTTGATGTAGGAGCCCAAGTGGACGAGGCCATACTCGATTTTAGCAACGCATTTGACACTGTCCCTCACAAGAAATTACTACATACGTTAAGTCAGTACGGCATTGGCGGAAATATCAATGCGTGGCTCTGCGACTTTCTTACCAACAGGCAAGTAACCCCATGTACTGCTCTCCTGTGCGTGTAGTCGTGGATGGTGTTGAATCCAAAGTAGCAACAGTAGTGTCCGGAGTGCCTCAGGGTACCGTCCTAGGCCCGATCCTGTTTTTATGTCGCATAATGACTTGCCCGATTCCGTAAAATCAACTATGTGTCTATTCGCAGATGACGGTTTGCTTTAGAGAGCCATAAAGACCAGAGCTGATCATGTAACCCTACAACAGGATCTCAGCAACCCAGAAGTGTGGGCATTGACCTGGGGGATGCGTTTCGATATAAAGAAGTGCTACATAATATCCATAAATCAGAAGCCTAACAACTCTTTTCAAATCAAAAGTCATATATTAAAAGTCCCCGAAAACCCGTACCTTTGTGTTACCATTTCTGAGGACCTTAAATGGAGCACCCACATCACTGATATTACTAAGAAAGCCAATAGCAGACTCGGTTTCCTTCGTTGTAATTTAAAACACTGTCCAGAGTCATGCCGTAAAACAGCTTACTTAGCACTAGTACACTCCACCTTGGAATATAGCTCTATTGTATGGGATCCCCATCTGCTGAAGGACATAAAGAAGATCGAGAAAGTACAACGCCAAGCTGCCCGCTTCATAACAGGAGATAACACCGCGAGAGATCCAGGATGCTGAACGACAGGAACTTACCATTCCTTCAGGACCGAGGAAAGGCCAATCGTCTCGTGTTTTTCTACAAGGTGGTCGGGGGCCTGATGTCAGCACTGCCATCTTACGACTTCTTATCCCCGCTTCGTTCTAGGCGCAGAGTCGCCGTCAGAAAGTTTGCTGACTTTCACAGTGACAATATTTTAGAAGCTTCTACTAATGATACAAATGTTTCAAACCGTTTCAGAGTAATAGTTACATCTAAAAAAAAAACTCAATTGACACTGGGGCTATCGGGAGCGCGTCAGCCAGGCATCGATTGGTTGAACCTGTGACCTATGAATAATCTAATCCGCTCTCCGGAAGCTCTTCGTGCAGACGATCTGGGGCAACAACATCGATGTCATCGGCAACAGGGAGTACTTTTGTCATAATACTGTTGAAATAACTCAGAAACGATCATAGATATTTTTGTTGTGAGTAGAAAGAGTGTTTAGACTTTGTCTCGCATTTTTATTTTCAGTCGACAAAGAAACTGAATCTGCAGTTAGGCCTAGGCTACTGTTCATTAGTGCATTGTAATGTATTTTAGGTTCATACTCTGTGGAGAACGAGTTGGTTGCTGCTTTTTGCACCCCGGCCTCCACCCCCACCCCAAGGGTGAAGGTGCATAGGTTTGCTCTGTGCGTGTGTGTGTGTGTGTGTGTTTCAACCAATAGGTGCCTGGCTGACGCTCTCTCCGATAGCCGCAAGTGTAATGTAATTGACTGGAACCATCTGGAAGAGGGTACCGTGTATTCAGACAGTAGGCTGCTTCCGCGTAACTGTTCAACAGCGGGACCAGTGTGTCCGCGCTATCTCTCCCGTTGAATTGACGCCGCAGGGCCCTTCAACGTATAGATCCAGATCCAAATTCTGAATCGACAGCGCAAACTGCGATCAAATTTCCGACTGGTCAGCAACCTTATTTCCCAGCACAGGGGAGCAGTACATGGGGTTACTGCCCTTCGACCGAAGAGAAAAGACGTTTTTCATTACATTTGGAGTAGGCTGTATCATTTAAAATCTGCCAGGCATTCCGATTGTTTGATCTGAGTTTATTAACCCTACATCTAAAAATTAAAACGCTAATCGCACGGGCTAATCTGATTTTAAAATATCTTTGTTTCTCTCATTTCCAAATAGTTCTAGTTTGGCGCTTAAGTTAACGTACACATATTTAAAATATCTTTGTTTCTCTCATTTCCAAATAGTTCTAGTTTGGCGCTTAAGTTAATGTACACACATTTGTCAATAATTCAACATTCCTCTAAAAAAAACATTGTAACCGAGTGGGTTGACAAACCATTAGCGAAGTCTCACCTCATCTTTTTTCGTGTCACCAAAGATTTCACACCTGACTGATCTTTGTGATTTAGACCTAAAATTCCACCCAGAAAATAACAATTTTTGTTTGTTTTTTGTTCCCCTCCCCCCTCCCTCTCCAGGATCCATATGAAACGAAGGAGATCTACAAAATGCATAAGGACAAAGATTTCGTCAAGAAGATGCACGACAAGATACGGGAATACCTGGGAGTACCTGGCATTTGGAACGGGACCTATCCCCTCCAGCCTATCCCCACCCACATAATTAAAACCAACAAGAACGTAGGAGAAGATGGCAACCTGACCACGTGCTACTGCCACCCGTACGGACTTCCGGACTGCCGGAAAAACTGACGTCACCACTACCAGCCTGGACAACCGAAGACCACCGTCACCACTCCTGGACGAAGAAGTGGTGGCAGTGGCGGCGTCCCCATTTTGTGTGGTCATTTGTGGCTGGCACGCGATTCATAGAAAATTGATTGCAAGAGAAAAACGCTTTCGTTTTGAGTTAATATCTCATTAAAAACAACAGAATAGCAATCAGCTGTGTGTGTGTGTGTGTGTGTGTGTGTGTGTGTGTGTGTGTGTGTGCGCAAGCGTGCAGACACATGCATTTTGAAGTGCGTACACACACAGGACTTTCAGAAGCGATTGGATCTGTAGATGGAAGTGCCAAAATGTTCTCAAAAATCTAATGAAAAAAGCAAAACCTCTCTATGCCAACTAAAGCTATCACTGTACATTTGGACAATGTCCCTTTGACGACGAATAAAATGATACCGTCAATTGAGGAGGAGTGTATAACCACACACAGAACAGCACAACACAGGTTTAATTTATTTCTTAAGTATGTGACATCAAGATAAAAACAAAGACAAGTTGTGTATGTTGCTGAATTGGACAACAAAAGTTTCAAATTCATCGAACTCCGGGGTTAGAGAGAGAGAGAGAGAGAGAGTACAAAATATTTTCGTTAAAAAAAAATTTAGGCAATGATTCGACAGAAATTCCCTCCTCCTTCTTCCTTACCCTTACCCACTTCCTCTTGTCCTTCCCCCCCACCCCCACCCTCCCTTTTTATGTCTTTTTGATTGTTAGTTCCTTGCTCAATCTATTCAGGAAAATGAAGATGATCAACTGCCAGAGATACCATTTTTAACTTCTGAACTGATGAAATTCTTCGACAACCATTAATATCATCAGTCTCTAAACAAAGCAGCAGTGTGTCATTAAAACTATGTGCAGCAGTCTATCCAGTGCATTCATTCTTTACTTTGAATTCGGTTTGCTCTGCTTTAAAAAAAAAAAAAAAAAAATTGTAACAAAAGCATGAGTGAAGCTAGTTTCCTGGAATGTGGACAATAGCGTACATAAATGTTTATACAAAAAGCACAGGACAATATGTAGAACAAGTTCTTGCATGATTTAAATTATACACCTGTGAAAGCAAAGTTCTGGGAAGAAGTAGCTCCAAATTGGAAAGCCTTATAGCTAGCCCTTGGTATTCCAAGTCATGCGCCAATTAAAAGGAAACATGCTCAGCGGCAGGAATTCTAGAACTTAATGAATATCCAGAACTTACCACTTCAAAGATTGTAAAGAGAACAAGTACCTGTGAAAATGATTATGCAGGCAAAGAACTGCAAGGAATGAATATCCCCCCCCCCCCCCCCCCCCCCAAGATGACAAGAGCAACACATACTTTTCATTTAACTGAATGTTCTGGAATAAACACAAAAAATATGCCGACAAACCAATCTTGTATGCATTTTGCATCATGGTAAATATCGAAATCATCATTTGATATGGACTATTTTGAAATGAAAAAAAAAGACCAACTACTAATGTTATGAGATCATCATGAAAATGCATATATAGATGTACCAAAATCATCTCCAGCTTTTTACAGACTGCTCAGAACTTGGTAACAATGCTAATGCGAGTGCACATATTCACAAGATGTACCAAAATAATCTTACAGACTGCACAGAACTTGATAATAACAATGTTGATGCATTGTATCTGCTCTTAAAATTTGAAAAGTTAGCTTATATTTTTTGATAGAGAGAGCAGATACTGACACCTCTGCAGCTGTGTTACTTTTTGCATGCACATGTGTGCAAGGATGTTTCTCTGTGTGCATCGAAGTGTGTGTAGTGTATGTGTGACAACTAGAGAGAGAGAGAGAGAGAGAGAGAGAGAGAGAGATTTCTATGGTTCTTTTACTATATAATCTTACAGAGGTTTTAATGTTGCATTTTTCAACTCTTGCTGTCTTTCAGTTCAACTGACTGAAACTGTGTTTACAGGTCATCTGAATTATGTTAAACATCGGTGAAACCTAACGTGAACTTGTCAGTAATGTGGTTTCAGCTCAGTCGATGAGGCTCATGTAAGAGAGAGAGAGAGAGAGAGAGAGAGAGAGAGTATGTGTATGCATGTGCATGCGTGGGTGTTAGTGTGTGTATGTAGCTGTGTGCCTGTATGTGTGCACATGTGTATATGCGTACATACTCTTGAATTCCATAGGACACAAATCCTTACTTCTTTTATTTTTCAATCAACACTTGAACTGCAGTGTTTTAGAAGTTTTGTTTTCATTTGCTGTGTATGAACCAGAATGCAGGTTCCCTTTATTCATCCGTCCATTCCCTCATTCATTCCAGCATTCGTATACTTGAAAACCAAGTCTGACAACATCCAAATCAAATATCCATGTCTTTTTTAATCTGTCTGCCTAAACAAAGGCAAGGCTGTACACCTTGTGCACATGGTGTGTACAGTAGTAGTACATGCATATTACATCATTGTGATATTTATAGCACATTAGGTCACCGTGATATTTATAGTACGCAGTGCAACCAGTACATGCATGACACTACCAGTCCGGTATTTTAAGTAACGCACAGAAAAATTGCAGACAGGAACCCAAACCTTCCTCGAGGCTTCCGGAGTTGCTTCCACTTCAGCATGTTTAACACCGACAACAGTTCATCTTAAAACACAAAACAAAAAACAGCTTCCCTTATGTACACCAGTATATTTACAAACAGCGGGAAGCAAATGAAAATAGCATGTACACAGAAATCCATCAAAATATCCAGTACTTCCGTTTTACTCACTTTGTACATCCTGTAAGTATCACTATCAACACAAGCTTATCATCAGTTCCTTTTACTTCTTTCTTTTTCTTAATTATTCATTTTGCTGGAAAAAGTGCGTACATGCAAACGCACACAAACACCCACCCATACATGATATTCATGTATGCCATAACATGATATACATGTTTGCCACAACACGCAAACGACAAAATGCTACCATGACCAAGCCAGCATACACGCAAAACAGCAGCACACACACACACACACACACACACACACACACACACACGCTCACAGGGAGAAATGAAAACATTACATATAAACATACTCTTCGACTACATAATTCATGGGCAGTCTGAGACTGGAATCAGCCAATTACAACAACAGAAAAAAAAGCTTGCTGAAATCATATCTAACGCACACACACACACACACACTCACACTTGTTCTTTTGAAAGAGAAACAGGTATGAAAAAGGGAGCAGTTGGGCTAACGTGTGTGTGTGGATGTGTGTGTGGGAGGGTTGGCTCTGGGAGGGTTGCACAGAGCATGCTGTGTGTCATAATCACATTTTACCCATGAAATCTGCTGACCTGGTGTAACAAGTCTAACAGTGAATTAGCTTAGAAACTTCTCAAAGCATCTCTGCTTTAAGAAGTGCATGTTTCTCTCCTGCACACACACAACCCAAACTTCATTCCGTTACGCCCACGGCCCTGAACATCAACAGTCCATACACTATACAGTTACTGAAGCCGACAGATCTCCCCTCAAAACAAGCCCTGCCCTTAGGATTCAACTTCAACAGGAAGCCATCAACCTGATATTGCCAGGGTCAGTTAATCACGGAATTTAAACCTGCATGCAGCAGAGCTTGCTATTGGCAACCTATTGTCTCAACGACTTTTCAATGTAAACTTACCACCTGTGTTAGCAATCCAGGTTTGCAGAGGGAAAAAAAAAAAAGGTTGGTCAAGTTTGGTCTGAGAACTGTTTGAGTTCACGCAGAGTGAACCATTTGTGAGCTCTCTCTTGAGTGGAAAATTATGAACAGATTTGAATTTTGTACTTTAAGGGAAACAACCATAAACAATGTCTCCTAGCATTGAAAATAATTGACCTAAACTTGCACTGAAAGGGAAAGTAACCATAAACTCTCCTTCAAGGGAAGTAACCATAAACTCTCCCACAACTGAAAATGGTCAACTGAACAAAACTTGCACTCATAGGGAAGTAACCCTAAGCTCGCCCATGATGGAAAAATGACTGAGTGGCCTAAAGTTGCACTCAATGGGAGGAGATAACAAGTTACAAACGATCCCATGATGGAAAAATGATTGAGTGGCCTAAAGCAGCATTCAAAGGGAGGAGATAAGTTATGAACAATCCCACGATGGAAAACAGCTGATTGACAGAAATTTGTATTCCAAAGGAAGAAATAAGTCGCAAGCTCCTCTAAACTAATTCAGTAACTGTTATATATTTGCATATGGGAACTGACCTTACACTAGCTCTCCAATGATGGAAAGTAACCGATAGACTAAATCTGCAGTCCAAGAGAATTAGCCGTATGAAAGTTTTATTGTGATAAAAACTGACAGACCCGAATTTGCACAACTAAATAGTAACATTTTATTCTGTGCATTATTATGCATGCATATTCACAGCACTTTGGAAAAAAAAAAGTGAAACTCTAGGCATTGATATTGCGAAAAGCCACTTCATTGCCTGCGCTAAACTATTCAACCCTAGCACTCCGACTCAGAAGCACACCAACTAGCAGTCATTTTCAGGATGTTGGGCTGATCTCTTCCTCTCTCCACTGAGGAAAGATTCATTTTGACAACCATCAGCAAGCAGATCATGTCTAAAGATCATGGGCAAGTGGGATCGTGGAAAATGAGGCAGGGACGGGGGTGGACCTGCACAGGGTGGGGATGGGGGGGGGGTGGGTGTGGTGAAGGAGGTGGGGATCACATGGGGAGAGAGGTGAGTGGCGATGGAATCAGATGTGGAACATGAGGCCTTCTGCTGATGAGGACGTCATGACCTTTGGTGGAAGACTCTTTCACTCACTGATGGTACATGGGGAAAATTAATTCACAATAGTCCGGTTCACAATCAGCCTCTGTGGCATCCTCGCCACGCGGCTGCCAATCCTTCGAAGTCTCAAAGGGAGGTAACTGCTGGTGGAAACTGAAAACAAACTTAAAAGAAAAATGTCAATGCCACTTTGAGAAAGAAACAACAAAGACAAACACCATGCAAAATTACAAGACAAACATATAATGTGTTTTGACCTCTTTGGTCTTCTTCAGGCAAGACACACAACATTCAAGAAAACGAAAATGAGGAATGAACAGCCAGCCACTGATTTCTTCAAAGTGACGGCCACTGATCTCCTCAAAGAGGCAGCCACTGATCTCAAAGAGATGGCCACTAGGGGGCCAGAATAGCTCAGTTGGTAGAGCGCCGGACTCGTGATCCTGAGGTTACGGGTTCGAATTTCGGTACAGGGGGATTTTTCCCTCAGAATTTACATTGGTTCTGACTCCATTCCCCCCATACAGTACTTCGAATGAGACTATAAACCAAGGTTCCATGTGTGAACCCACGCATAACATCTTGCACACACGTAAAATCCCATCACCAACTTTCCGAAGAGAAGGCCAGTTTGGCCGTTGGTATGGATGACACGTTACACATAGCATGCACCCTGCGTGAGAGATTGAAAGAATGGAGGAAGAAAGGAAACTGAGTGAACGATATTGAATGATATGGACTGGATGACACGGGGAAACGACTGAATGAAGCGCCAGCTGGTAGCTCTTTAGTCAGCACTACCCAGGTAGGCAGCCCGTTGTGTAAACGAGTGTGGATTGTAAAGTGCTTAGAGCTTGGTCTCTAGCCGAGAATAGGCGCTATATAAGTATTCATTATAATAATAATAATAAATCTCTCAGACAGACAGCTGCTGAGGAGGACAGCCACTGATCTCCTCAAACTGGTCGCAATGGGGAGATAAGTGACTGTCTGTTCTTCGTTTGTCTGGAATGTTGTTGGTCTTGCCCGAAGAAGACCAAACAGGTTGAAATGCATTGTGTTTGTCTTGTTATTTGTTTGTTTCTTTTGTTCCGTGGCACAGTCATTTTCCTTTCAAGTTTGGTTCCTTGGAAACTAAAGTAAGTAATCCTGATAGGAAGAAGTTAGGAGGACTAGAGGGAGGAGCAGGGGGAAGGAGCAGGGTTTGTTTATGAAGAGGGGGGACATAAAATTGTGGCGATGGTTATCACTATGTACTGTACTCTTTCATTTGTGTGTGTGTGTGTGTGTGTGTGTGTGTGTACGCGCACGCATATGAAAACAATTGTGAGCGTGCCAAGTCCACGCATCTTTCCCTCTTGTTGCAAAGGTTATAAACACTTCCAGTCAACACTATCAGGGGCACACGAATCACATGCATGCACTTATAACCGCCACCCCTCTCACAGACACTCTCTCTTTCTCCAAGCGAGATCAAGACTGTGCATATTTTTCCATGATAAAAAACAACTCCTCCGTTCCAGTTTCAGTCCGTCATCTTGCAACCACTCTTTGTCACACACAGACAGCTACTGGTGAATCGCACTGTGATCATGTAACGTAACATCACCTCCCAGACCCACAGCCAGCGTATTTCTCTACTTCACTCTGTACACAGAACTTTCCAAACGCAGCAAAAGATACACTCCTGCTCAAGTATCGCAATGAAGCCCAGCGATTCGTCCCGGGAATTAAGGCCTGTTCTGCATACAGTAGCACATATGTTGCCCGCTTGACCAGTCCAGACAGGACTTGTTCTCAGCAAGCTGGGGGATGGGAACAAATCATTCATCCCAATGTGTATGTACAACATGAAGAACAAGTACAACATGAAGAGAAAGAACACGTACCAATGTGGAGACCAAAGTTTCTACCTACCGAGTTTCGCTTCTACTACAGCAATGACAACCAAAAAAAAACACCCCCCCTCCCCTACCTCCCCTACCCCCATGGCTGCTGAATCATACTCCGCCAGCCTTTTAGAGTCAAAATTCAGGAACCAGGAGATGAAGTTGGAGATGGGGGCGGGGGGAGTAGGGTGTGTGTGTGTGTGTGTGTGTGTGTGTGTGTGTGTGTATGCGTGGACTACACAGGAGGCAGTTCCGTTTTTGAATGAAAGCATTTCTAACTCACTTATGTTTCTGTTGACAAATACGGGGTTTAAAACGAAAATGCATATATATATATATTCAAGACAAATGATCACCAACATCCACATTACATTGTTTGGGCTTTATTCTACACTATTCTATCATCTTTATTCAAAATGATCCCCTTCCAAAAGCCCACGCTGTTTTATAACATTTTAAATTTCTATCCCCCCCCCCCCCCCCCCCCCCCCCCCCCCTATATTTGGAATCTGGGGAGCAATCTCTAAATAAGGGAAATTCCAGAAGAATTTTGGGGGGGGGGGAAGGGGGTTGGCATCTACGTATATAAGGAGGAAAAAACAAAAACAAAATTTTCTTAAGTGGCGATCACAACAAAGCCACCAACAAAACGCCCATGTTATGTTCAGACACCCTAGCAGGTGACAGATCTTTGCAGAACTGTGGGTGCTAAGCATTCTTGCTGACAGTTTAAAAAAAATTCAAATACAGGTAACGGGAAAAAAAAACAAAAACCCTAAAACTGCTCCTGGGGTACTTTTCAACAAATGTTAGCGGATTTTCAACACAGCGCTTGTACAAATTTTCAAATTTTTTGAATCGGGGTGAAAGGTCGGTGACTTTCCCCTGTCTTCACACGGAAGACTGGTTTCAGCAATTAAAATGCACTTATTAGTCTCTGAAATAGCTTCTCCCAACACAAATTCCTCCATATCAGCATGCTGTTGAAGAAGCAGCGACAGCCAGACGCAATTCTGCGTGCAACAGTTGTTCTTGGATCAAAACTCCTGAACTGGCACACCAAGACACCAGCCTGGTTAAACTCTACACGTGTAACTGCTGCCCAAGAATTTTTTTTTCCGACTTTTCTTTCTTTCTTTCTTTTAAAAATCTCTTCCTGTTTGCTGTGTTTTTGTCACAAGTGTAAACAACATGCAGCAAAGCGAAATTGTACTGGTCAAAAGGTCTGTCAAAAATGACGGATAGCCAGTTTTGATTCTGAACTTTGCCCCACCACCCTTCACAATCGCCCAAATAACAGCGAAAGAGCTGGCTGGTTATGGGGTGCAGTGCGAGAAAGAAAGCGAAATGGTGTTCTAGAACAACACAGACAGGAGTATGGACCCACAGAGGCAGCACAACGAATGGCAGAGCAGTAAGATCTTCCTTTGAACAAAAACAAAAAGGCATTGAAATACAACAACAAACACTGAAGCAGGGTCTGTGAGATGCACAAGAAAGGAGGAAATTACTTGAACAGAATTTCAAGAGAAAAAAAAAAAAAAAGAGGAGGGGGGGGGGGGGGGGGGGGGTTGACATCAGACTTGGCCCTAAAGTTAAAAAGACAGAATTTTTTTTTAAATGAGAAAAAGAACAAATCTTAAGTTGGGCGGAGAGCAAAAATGTACTATTAATCATTATCTAAAAAAAATTCTGCCTCGATCATTATCTAAGATTCTGCCTAATATCACTGTTCATGCTCTTATACTAGTTTAAAAAGAAAAAAAGAAAAAAAAAAAATAAAATAGCTTTCAGTCAAGTCGAAAACTTACGCAAAGTCAACAGATAAAAATCTCAGGCATTAAGAATGTTCTGCCCTTGTGCACTTTAGAACTGATGTTGAGAACACCCAAGACACATGTGTACTGAAAGGCGGCGGCCAAAAAATATGATCACAAGCCGTTTCTAAAAAAATGTATGTTCTCTTACGAATTGGTCAACAACAAACACAAAAAATCTCTAGCAAAATGGCAGAACGATGTCTGAGGGTGATACTGGCAATTTCAACATTTCAAAGGACATACAACTCTGCCTCTGTGATAGAAAACCGGAATTTAACATGGTGACCTGAAAAAAGGCTGTCATAGAAAAAAGGCAGTGAAACTCTCTACTGTTCAACAGATGTGACATTTGCACTAGTAGGTGGCAGGGGTGAGGGGGGGGGAGGGGGGGAGGGGAAGGTGTAACTGGCAGAACTCGGAGCAGAGAGTTATGGAGCTGGGGTTTGTTGTTGTTGTTGTTGTAAATACATTGGACAATACACACACACATAAAATATACATAACAAAAAAAAGGCAATTTCTTTCTCTTACAAAACTGCTGCGTAGATTTGGCGTTCCGGCTAACATCACGAAATACGGTTTCTGTCCCACACACTTATGTCATTCATGTCTACATTCAGGCCTATCAGTCAGGCTTTGCTCCTCCAATGTGTTCGCAAACAAAAGGTAAAGGGGGAAAAAAATCATCCATAACATATGTATACAAATAAATAAATTATATGTCACAAATATACTGAAAACTGTGTATATGATAGCACAGATTAACAACTGACGTACCAAATTTCCCAAAGGAAAGTTATACGAAATTCCAATATGTATATATATAGTATCCAGCATGTACACTTTCTGTATCACACATACAAACACCAGCATCAAAATGAACTTGCTTGAACAAGCTATTTCTCCAGAAGCAGATCCATTAATGAGGGAAAAAAATAGCATTCATAGTATCCAGTATCCATTTCTACATTTCATAAGTTTCAACAATCTGACAATTCTTAAAAAAAAAAAAAAAAATTGAACAGCTTTTGCAAAAACAAGGGGCAAAAGTTTTTTGCTTGGGGTCAAAACTGAAAAGGTCGGACAGCATCTCCACTGTTCTATATTTTACAAAAATAAATCAGTGATTATAGTGTTTGCTCTGATAGGCACTGAAAACTTATTCTTCAAAGTTGAACATGCATAAAAAAAAGCAAAAATGCTGGAAAAAATATTGACTTTCAATCAAGGTTACAAAACTTCTTGTTCTTGTGTGCTATAATTCCTTGAACTTCCAACTGTGATAAGACTGGAATTTTCTTATTTGTCTTATTTTTCTATTTTTTTTTTTTTTCCCTCTCTCTTTCTTTTTTTTTTTTTTTTTTTTTTAGATTCTTTTTAGATGGGAAATGAAAGATTTGGGGAAACAGAACACGTGAATCAAGTTTTATGGGAAATGACCTTGAACTTTGACCTAGCTGTACGCTACGGATTAGAGTGACGAACTAAAATGCAGGCAGTATCTGCATGCCCTTTCCTTACAGAGTACAAGACCATACTCAGCCATGAGTGCACACAAAATATACCCTTTGAATCTTTTAACCTGAAAAAAGCTCGTGTGTGAGTACATACAAAGTATGTACCTCGGACTGCATTAATGTGGATATTTGAAGGTATGTCAATTAAAAAAAAAAAAAAAAAGAACAAAAAAAAAAGAAGAAGAAAATAAAACAAAAACAAAAAAACCCCGAACTTCCCATTTTTTTAACCACAAGAATAAAGGAAATGTGGTCAGACGACGAAGTAATGAATGAATGATGAAAATAATCACAACAAAACAGAGAGCTGGATCTACCAGCATTTTGCCCCCGTAACAGCGACAGCAAACGTTGGGAAGGAACTGATGAGTAGGTGGGCAGGTATCAAATAAATAATTTAAAAAAAAAAAAAAAAAAACAATAATCATCAACAGATTTTTTTTTTTTTTTAAAGAAAGCATCCACAGTATCTCTACCCCCACCTCTTATATTATCAGGCTTACCACTCAGTAAACTCAAGAGTATAATCAGCAATATAAAAATAAAACAATGAAAAAAAACCAAACAAACAACAAGCACAAAACCCTAAAAGTGCAACCATCTTCAGCAGTATGTAGCCTACAGAAATGATGTCACACTTTGTCTCCCTCGTTAATACGGTTTTATGACAAAACTGTCAGTAGAGATTGAAAAACATCCTTCTCTCACCCAACATAAATTTCTCGCCAGCAAACAGAATAAATCGATTAAACCTTCTTTTCTCCTTACCATAAAAAATGCTGCTCCTTCGAAGCTATGTATTCCTCTTTACAAAAAATAAAATGAATAAAAAGATTCTGTTACAAACAGAAATCTGTACAAATAGATCTTGTGCTACTCATTCCCTTGTACTTTTGAGGAGTTGTATTAAGATTAAAAAATCGGACAAAAAGGACATGAGAGTGGGGATGGTGCTGTTAATCGGGGAGAGGGGATGAGGTGGAGGAATGTTGCCAGCATCAGCAGTCATTCGTGAAAAAATGGGTCAACAACGCAGGTGACACAGTGCTCTTTGATGAGAGGCCAATTTCACATTTTCACTAATTTGAGACCCTTCCTGAAGGAAAATCAATAAATGAACCAAGGAAGAATTAAGACCAGCCCCTCCCCCTCTTTTTTTTTTCTCCTGAAACAATTGTGACAATAACAAATTTTGTGTTGACCTTTGTAATGGAGCAGGTGAACTAACAGACTGTAGACTATGTTTTCAGCAGCTATCACTATGGGCTGAGAAACTGCAGAATATGTTTACAAAGACAGTCAGAACCACCAGCAGACTGTAGATTCCATTGACAAAGACCATCAGTATCAGTATGGACTAAGAGACTGCAGTATGTTTTTAACCTTTTCGCGATGTGCCGTGCAATGGTGACGGCAACTCAGTCGACCAGTTCACCTCGAGCCGTTCTGTGGTGATGGCAATGCTGCTTTACTCCCTGGACGTGACGGCACAACTATGAAAAAAATCCCCTGTTCTCTTGTCTACGGTCTAAAGGATGCAACTGCCCATAATATTTAGAACAGGGTTCTAGCCACTGAAAGGGTACGTTGTATGCACTAGCGATGACTTTGTAACCCCAGAGTAGTCCAAACAAAGAGACCTGTCTGGCACTGGGAATTTCTACAAAAGGCATGTGTAGAATTTCCTGTCTCGCTAACATATCAGGCAGAAGAAGAATGACATCCCATGGGGTGTTAGAACTGGTTCAGCAAAGTGGTTCAGAGGATGAATTGGGTAAAGGTGTACAATTTTACTGAAAAGAATCTGAGCTTGATTTATTTGCTCTGTGTATTGAATAATTTCATACATTGTATCGTCAGAAGCCAAAACAGTGAAAAGTGTGTACAGTGTGCAATGATTTAATTTACGTTTTCAAAAAAAAAAAAAAAATTTCACTTGGATTACACATATTGAATACCTCAGGCTTTCTCTGCATCTATTCAAAGTGAGAGCGAAAATTTTTATGCCCCTTTTCTTCCTCATTTGCTGTTGTCATACTAACCAAACAATCGTAAACAAGATTGTGTTCTCCTACGTTTTATTTACATTGTTTCCGTAACTGTAGCATTGCTATTTTACCCAAAATGTATCAAAGTCTATGATCATAGCAAAGTTCGTGTTTTACCCTTTCCGTTGATGTATAACAATTGCTTGTTAGTTTTATATTAGGGGATGTAAATAAAAATAACAAAAAGCGAAAATTGCGTGTCTGCAACTGTTGTATGCACAGGCGGTCCACGCGTCTGCAGGGACGCGATGTTTCTCTGCCGCGCACTTCTTGAAAGCGTTAAAAGACTATAGGCTTTAACACAAAGATTACAGACTATATTTTACTATGAACTAACAGACTGCTGTATGTTTATAAAGACTATCAACAGACTGCTGTATATTTATAAGGACTACTGACTGACAGACTGCTGTACATGTTTACAAAGACTATCAGTATAAACTAACAGATTACGGAGTACGTTCACAGAGACTACCAGTGTAAACTAACAGACTGCAGAATATTTTTATGAAGACTATCCATGTTAACTAACATCATCAAACACTGAGAATATGTTTATGAAGACTATGAATGTTAACTAACAGACTGCAGAATATACTTCTTTTATAAAGACCATTGTTTATTAACGGACTGCAGAATACTTTTCATAAACTGTAAAGACTATCAATGCCAACTTGCAGACTGCAGAATATTTCTATAAAGACTATCAATGTTAACAAAGACAGCAGAATATCTTTATAAAGACCATCTGTGTTAACTAACAATCGCAGAATATGTTTATGAAGACTTTACTAATCAGAATGGACAGTGGGTCTATGATTTTTTCTGAACTATCAAGTGTGGATTACAATATAGAAGATGGTGTTACGGTTTGTATGAATTTCACAATGCTCATCAGTTAAATACACTTATAAACGCTGAATATCCACTGATGCATATTATAGTATGCCTGTAAACCAAACAGTATGACTGCAGAATATGATTATCACATCAACGTCCGACGGAATAAGGATGGAGTTGGAGCTAATACTACTACGTAAGTCTGTGCACGTTACAAGTTATTCTCTGTGTGTGTGTGTGTGTGCGTGTATGTGTGTGTGTGTGAGAGACACACATCTAAAGAGAGAGAGAGAGAGAGAGAGAGAGAGAGAGAGAGAGAGAGAGAGAGCATGAGTACAAGCATGTCAAGCATGTCTCCGAGTCTCATGTATTCCTTTCTGAATTCTGAAAAAAAAAACCCACAAGATTCATTTCACATTTGCTACCATCTAGTGAAACAATGTCAAAATCAAAATCAAAAAACTAGTGCTTATTTCTCCAAACTCATTTGTAATTCAAATTTTATTTCTTCCTCTTTTTTTTTCTTTTAATCTCAAATTAACACTGATCTCCATGACTCGGTACAATGCACAGGGAGTTAGATCAGCACCAAAATGTTTGGTTTCAAATGGCATGTACCTCTCAGCCTGGTGAAGAAAAACAGCAGCATCAATAGGGCTTGAATACTGATCAGATGAAAAAAAAAAAATTCTTTTCAATACTTTATCAATGTTTACAATCACCATCTCTGTGTTATAAAGTATCGAAAGAGAAGAAAAAAAAGGGTAATTATTTTCTGAAGAAGCAGTCTACTGTGGTAAGGATGGCAGTCCAAATCATCACCTGCACTGCGTGCACACTCGCGTTGTAATTTTCAGTTTTATACCAGCCCAGCTGAACACACAAGACCCTTGCACAATTTCTCCATCACCAGTCACTGACATGTAATGATGTTTCCAATGATCTTTTATGATAATGGAAGACAACAAGATCACCAAGGCCAGCGCGCACACACACACACACACACACACACACACACACACACATTCTCTGGATAAGATCTTCAGACTGGAAATATTCATCATGGAGAAAAAAAAAAGGAAACAACCATGCTTCCTGTTTCAACATTCTGCCTCAGGCATTATCTATTAATTGTAAAAAAAAAAAAAGTAACAAAAAATGGCCAAGATCACATCAGCGTTTCACAAGCAAAATATCGGTGTCACAACAAGGTAGTAGCATCCGCAGTACCCCCCCAAAAGCAGTCGAGATCGAGGCTACAGTATCACTATGATCCATGCTCTACACGTGGATTGAATTTAAGCAATAGCACTACGTTTCCTGGTTACACACACCTTGCCAAGGGTAACCAGTTGGAAAGCTGGTTCAAACATCACTTCGTTCATACTGCCCACATGCACGTTTGAGACACACAGACAAACACCTCACCTGCACTTATTATACGCTCCAGACATGCTGTGTGGACTCAGGACAAAATTCACTGCTCACAAACTTCGCATCACAATCAAGTCAACTTACACTGCTCTTTACCACATACATCATGTTGCTACTCTGTGTAAATTTCTCTCTGTATAACCTGTGATTCTGCACTCTTTGAAACTCATCACACCACCTCCAAAGCTTACAGTCTCTAAAAGTTCCACACTCGTGAGTGAGAATTCTTCGTCAACAATTAGAGCGAATGCGTACAGTCAACAACAGGGGCAAATTCATCTTTCAACTGCAGAGACAACTTGCCCAAACCATGGGACTACTGCGTCATAACATATTTCCAGTTTTTTCCCCTTCGATAACACATGGTTTCCTGTGGAATACTGTGTACAATATAATAAAAAATACAAACCAGTGCAACCTGCCTTGATCAATGCACAATCCGTTCTTCATTCACAAACTTAAGAGACCGAGAATGTATCCTCTGGTTATACAATACTGGCATTATTAGCAGCAATCTCAACAATCCTGGTCTCTGTTTTAAACTGTGCAATCTTTTAGTTTGCGAGCTGAGATTGCTGTGTTATGCATCTCTTCAATTCTAGGCTCGCAGAGGAAAAAGATTCATTGATGCTCTCTGAAAACTGGCTATGTGCACAAAGGGAAGCAACCACAGTAATAGATCTATGTCATCTCAAACAGGTTCACGAAAACTCATTCTCAAACAAACATGTGATGGAAATCAGTTTGTCATCGACTGGCCAAAATTTGCATTCTTGATTAATGATTAAAAAACAAACAGTTTTACTCAGTTCAGCCATATTTCAAGTTCATAACAGTTTGGAAAAAAGAAAAAGAAAAATTAGATGAAAAGATGATCAAGATCAACTTCAACCTATTCAGAATGGTTCCATCCTCAGAGGACCTAACAACAGAACTCGGTATACAACCGAACCAGACAGCAATACTTTGCAGGTAATGTTTGCTCCAAGAGGGGGTAGGATGAGAAAAGGTCATAAAGACTTCAACCAAGAATTAACTACGGTTAGTTTCAACTCTAAGATATCTCTCTGAACAAGGTTTATGAATTGCAGACTTCAATTACAATAGAAACTATAGCCTGTCAATAACCCTTTATCTGTACGTGAACTAACGATTCATTCAGAAACGAGTACACCCTTAAGGCTGTTCTAAAGGTGTGCGCTCTTGTGTTGCCTGCCATCACTGGGCAAACATCAGCTTGGTGAAAAGCTACTGAAACTGCGAAGCTTTGGATCAACACAATGTTTTAGGTTTCATAGGCGTGAGGACACAGGATCTTTTGAAGGTAACAACATGAACAGCAAAATCATGGAAAGGATAATTATTCGGTGTGGAGATATATATGGACTGAACAAACTTTTTTCAACTCTTTCAGACTTCAAAGACTTGAACATGTCAGGTGGGTTTTTTTTTTTAACACAAGCCACAAAACTATCTGTCAATGACTTCTTAGCCAACACGAATAGTCATTCTATGAAAACAATGGCTTCAGCTCACTTGCATCCAATGACCATGTCCAGTAATTTGAGAGTACACTCCCTTTGAATACTTTAAAAATTACAGAGCTCCATGTCACACTGCTCTGAGAGAGACTGGGAGTGTCCCAGATGTCAAGGAAAGGGAAACTCTGAGCATTAAGAAAAACACACCAAAATACCCAGAAAACTTGCTTCATCTATCCCCTGTATTCTTGCTGAAGATATGATTACCCCTTAGTCTTCTAGAAAAGAGTATGCATGTACCGCGCTGTTAGATGGCTCCGACACACTGAAACCCCTCTTCCACCAGCAATAATCTGACACACTGAAACCCCTCTTCCACCAGCAACAATCTGACACACTGAAAACCCTCTTCCACCAGCAACAATCTGACACTGAAAACCCTCTTCCACCACCAGCAAAAGCCGACACACTGAAACCCCTCTTCCACCAGCAACAATCTGACACTGAAATCCCTCTTCCACCAGCAACAATCTCATTTGTCCTGAGGTAAGTGTCACGGTAACTAAGGCAAAGACACCAGCTTTTAACAAACAAAAAAAAAAAACCCGACTACATTTAACACACACTCAGAAAGGACTGCCAAGACCTTGATCATCTACTCAAAACCGATTCACTGCAAAACAAAACCTGGACGCAAGAATCCTTTCTGGCAAAGAGAAAAAAGAAAACGAACATGGTGACAATGTGTCCAAAGGAAATCCACCCTTGAAATGAATATTCAGTGCTGTTAATTTCATCGGATCAACCAGTAAGCTTTACGATAGAGGTCACGCGACACCAGGCCCAAAGATGTTTCAGGATAATCATCTTGCACGCTCAATCATGAAGATTTCAAGACCTGCTTCAGAGAAGCAATGGGTAACGTCAGTTCTAACGACTGCAAGCCTCCTCCAAAATACACAGAGGCAGAATCAGGTTCCAAGCCTGTCAATTAGTCCACGATCAATTTCGCCCCCTGAGGTCTTCATCCGGCTTTGTCGTCCATAAACATTATTTTACATGGTCCCGTGAGTGATCACCTTTGTTGCTAACTCTGCTAGGAAGCTGGCTTTCATTCACATATCAGCAAGCTTGTACAGACACAACACCAATCAACGTTATGGAAACTTGAAGATGGATGTTGGCCTAAGGAAGAATCTGTTTCATTCCGTTTCAATCTAGACCATAAGGCCCATGCAGGTTCCTTCGACATGGGCAGAGTTCACGCTCTTCTGTATTGAATTTGAAAAAAAAAAAAAGGGCAACGCCCCAACAAAAAAAAGCACCTACGACTTGTTCCAGATTAACCCAATGTATACTCAACACTTAGAAAAAAAAAAAAAAAAGGAGAAGACCAGCAACTGAAAGGAAGAAAATAGAGCAAACAATACTATGAAATAGTTTTTTTAAAAATGCTTCTTGATTCTGAAAATTAAGACTTTAAAAAAAAAAAAAAAGAAAAGTTTCCTGCACAGTCAATTCTCACCAGTGTGCAACATTCTCTCCACTGTGAAACGTCAATTCTCACCAGTGTGCAACATTCTCTCCACTGTGAAACTGATGGCTGGAGAGAAATATTTTAACATTGTGCAGAAAACATTTTCCATTCCAAAGGTTTTTTTTTCTCGTTTTATTCCAATCTATCTCAAACTAAGGAGAAAAGGGACAAGAAGGAAAACCTTGTTAAAACTAGAAGAGGTCTTGGGAGAGTTCATGCCCCTGCCATGGTCAAACAGTCCTTTTGTCATGGGTCTAGGATGTAAATCGGATTCACACAAAATCTTACTAGTTCATTTGAATCAATCCATCTAACATTCCTGATTTCTTTTTCCTTTCATTTCACTGGGATCCATTCTTATTAGTTCTAGAGAAATTTACAAAGATATTATATTACAATGTTAAAGACAGAAAGCGATTATGTTGTTCCCAGCCCAGCTGACCGCAAAGGCCACATTTGCTCTGTCACCTCTCTGAAACCAACTCTCAAAACAGATCAAACGTTAACAGAAACTGAAAGAAAATCACCTAGGACAGCTCTTTGATCCATGTCAAAATTTCAACTCCACCCCTCCCCCCCCCCACCTCCTGACTCACATTCCAACTTTCCACCTATTCATACTGAAATCAATCCAGTAGTTTCTGTGCAACCTTGCCGACAGACAGACAAACGAGCTAAAAGATGCGAGTGAAAGCACCGTCTCCATGGCAGAGGTGACAAGAGAAGTCGGACATTTTCTGGCATGATTCTGGTTTTAAGATCTATACAGTCGCCAAGCAAGGGGGGGTCCAAAGTGCTGGACTGCTTTAGAGCAAGGCGACAGCCCCTGCCTCCAGGGAAAATTCTCAACGCTAGCTGTCCCTAGCCTCCACCCGCAAAGGGAAGCACAAACATCTCGCTCTTGACCTTTCCCCCCAAAGTCTGATCGAAACAACAGTGCAAGGAGACACCATTGTGTTTTCTGAAGCCCATGCTCTTGTGCGCGGACTGATGGGAGATTTCCAGCTTTCTTTTTTTTCTTTGCACTAATCATTATGCTACTGCCATGAAGGTTGACTGGATGATTGATCGGCTGAAGCCATACATATCATCACATGTCAAGCAATTTTGTTCCCCATCTTTTCATTTTGAATGCTCCACCTTAATCTTTAAGTCATTTCTGCTCCAATGCACTCATTTCTATATCCTTACTCCCACTTCCATGTTCACCAGCACACACAGACACACAGACACCCACCCCTCCCCCCAATGACAAGAATGTCTCAGCAAGAAACTTAAACATAGATACGAGTAATCAGATCATTCAGTAATGGCAAAGAGACAGTTGAAAAGCCTGCATCCAGTTAGCTTGCAAAAGTTTTTTCTAGTCAAGAAAGCAGATGAATACTCTTTTTTGTCTCTACCGAATCTCTGAGAAGACAGAGGCATGGATGTCCTTAAGCACATCTTTGGGGCCCTGGTACGGTGTGGTGGTTGACCAGAATGCGTGACCTGCTTCGAATCATGGTGTCCTCTGTGACTGTCCTCTTTGGCCTCTCCCCTCGTCTAGACACAGGCACACCACAGACAGAGACATCCCTGAACGGAAGAAGCATGCAGGACATGGGTTATCTTTTGTCGTTTGTCAGTGAAGAAGATGCGGATATCGCCATGACGTGAAATCACTAAGTAATCGAACACACACTGTCATGCACACACACTCTCTCTAAACTCCACTCAACCAGTCTCCTTTCATTCATATGAAGAAGATGTGTGTGCAGCCTGCAGCAGCTACTCATCACCTGCACACAGCAGGAGAGACAAGGACCAACCACATCACTCATCACAACTGGGGGGGAGGAGGGGGGAAAGTTGGGAAGTGGGGGGGGGGAGGAGGAGTGTCAATCAATCACACATCACAGCTGGGGGAAGGGAGGGGAACGGTGGGAAGGGGGGGGGGGGGGGTGTCAACCAATCACACATCACAGCTAGGGGAAGGTGGGAAGTGGGGGGGTGGGGGTTGGAGTGGGAGGGAGAGTTAAACCAATCACACATCACAGCTGGGGGAAGGGAGGGGAACGGTGGGAAGGGAGGGGGGAGCAGTGTCAACCAATCACGCATCACAGCTGGGTGGAGGGGGAAGGGGTCAGTCCTATCACACATCGCAGCTGGAGGTGGTGGAGTGGGGAGGGGGGAGGGGGAGAAGACAAATCCAGTGACATCAACCCTTGGGGCTGGGGAACAGGGAGCGGTGGGGAATGGGAAGCGGGGGAGGGGGGAGGGGGACCAGTCAGCCCCACACATCACAGCTGATAATCAAGACACAAAACCACAGTCCTCCTCACAACACCCGAAAGTTCTTCCCTTGTGAAGAACCCACCAATGCATGCCATTTCTGCTTGCCACAGTGCATGAAGCCGGCCCCCATCACACATCCCCCCCCCCCGCCCCCCCCCCACCCCCACCATGACCCAGACCAATCCACCGTCAGTCCAGCAGACATCCAGAAAAGCCCGAAGCTTACGCACAGTAGCATGCACCCAGGACGCTAGACTCTGTTTTGCCATCAACACTAGAGTAGATGTATATAATATACTATGCCTCCTATATATATGTACGTATACAACGAACACTGCAAGGTACAAAGCAGACATACATCACTACATTCTTAGCCCAGCAGTGTTTGCAAGTATACTTACACACATATACCAACCCCCCCCAAAAAAAAAAAAAAAAAAAGAAGTGGACGTTCTGGCAGCAGCACAGGACCAGATTGGCACAGGTACAAATGACTCTGACAACCTTTCAGCCATACACACAGGTACTCACTCCCCCCCCCCCCTCCCCTCCCCCCTACACCCTCCCTTCCTCCCTCCCTCAGCCAGGTGAGAACGGGACCGTTACTAAGAAAGCACTGGCACAGAAGCACTTCATCTCGGGAGTAAAGGACAGCTTTCCGACGTGCACGAAGTGATGCATAATTCACCCTTGTCACATCAAGGGCCGGCCTAGTCCCAGCAGGTTTTGCCACTAACGAAAGAAAAAAAAAAAAAAAAAAACCCAACAACAAAACAAAAAAAAAAAAAAAAACGTCTCTGATATCCTCACAGCCCAAGGCAGTCCACTGGAAGTTTTGGAACAGCAGGGGGAAACAGGTGCTCCTCCACTCCAGATTTCACAACAGTGGTACGTACAGCAGTGGTACGTACAGCAGTGGCACGGATATATACTCGTAATCCAAGGCAGACACAGGTTTGGGTAACATAAGAACAGCGCTGGTGCAGACGTACCTTAACTCCGGGTAGCTGCAGCCAGGTATTGCCATAGGGAAACAATACAAGGACCCTCCGGTCAAAACAGGGTTTTTTTTTTTTCCTGCTCTACTTGTGTGGATGTCGCTCATGAAACTAAAGGGGGTTCTTCTACAACCAAGGGACAACAGACACCGGCTCTTTCAGCCAGGCTGAGGTGGGGGGGTTCCAAGAAAGGTCTGGTAACCTTCGAAAACCTGGAACTGATCCTCAACGGACGCCAGCACAACACTCCTTCACTATCTCCATCCAGGAGTCAGTCCTCGGGAGGGAGCACTCCAGCAGAACACCTGTGATTCCGTCACTCAGCCAAGCACGAATATGCCACGGAGGAAGAAAACGAACAAAACCCAGAACCCAAGCGCTTGCCTTTCTCTCCAAGTATCCAGAGAATCGGCGCTCGGAACAGACGACACCATTCGCACGCTGTACATTCCCACATGCACGGGCAGGACGGGATGGAAACGTTTAAACGTTGGTTCACTTTTTCACCCAGAAGAACACATCACCTCTCCACCCGTTTCCATGGTCACACTGGTCCAAGAGACTTGACTAATGGGGGGGGGGGTAGGTATGATGGGGTGGATGGCTGGGAGGGTTGGGAATGAAGAAGGTGCTAGATCTCTATGGGGTTCGTGAGTTCTGAGTCCTGATTACTACTACTGCTGTTGTTGTTGTTGATGCCATCGTCCTCGCCACTCTTATGCACACTACCGTCCTCCCCGCCTGTCCTCGCCCCCGACAACTGCTGATTCTGGGAGTCACATAGCGTGGTGATACTGTCCCTGTCCTCCTCCCGATCCTCCTCTTCTCCAGCCCCCGTCACTGTTGTCACCGACGACAACGAAGGGGTAGGGGTAGTGCGTCCTCCTTCCTCCTCTCCCCCTCCTTCGTCCAAGTCTGTCGTCATCAGCTCCGGCGATCCTCTGTGAGGAGATGATGACGACGAGGCCTGAACGATTGACTCCGTCGCCCTGACGCTCTTCTCATCCGGCAGAGGCAGGTCTTCCAGCTTGTAGCCGTCGTCACTGTCGTCGTCAATGTGGGAGGTGGGGGAGGGCGTGGTGGTGGTGGCCACCTGGGTTGGACAGAGGTCATCAGCTGCTGGACGGTCTCCTGCGTGGCCTCCACCATCTCCTGGGTCTGGGCCACCTTCAGCTGCCCGCCTGCGTCTGCAACGAGAAGGTGAGCTGCATTCAGTCTGCAGCCTTGTGTGTGCAACAAGGACGTCAGCTGTGCTCAGTCTGCGACG
>JADBJO010000488.1:565000-600000 GCA_016801955.1 Conus betulinus
AAGCTGTGGGGTCTGGGTTGAATCCTGGATCAGGTGTGTGAAGCTCCTTGAAGTCTTCTACCCACATCTAGCTTGGTTCTTGGCTCCAGCCTTACTGTTGTCCGTTTTCATCTGTTCTACAATGCAAGTCACTGTTAGTGTGTGCCGAGACACACATCCCTTTGAACTACGACTGCTGAACAGCCAAAGCTGTGAGTGTTTCCATCTATAATTATCCCTTTGAACTATGAGTGCTAAACAGCCAAAGCTGTGAGTGTTTCCATCCATAATTATCCCTTTGAACTATGAGTGCTGAACAGCTCAAGCTGTGAGTGTTTCCATCCATAATTATCACTTTGAACTACGACTGCCGAACCGCTCACGCTGTGTTTCCATTCATAATTATCACTTTGAACTATGACTGCTACACAGCTCAAGCTGTGAGTGTTTCCATCTATAATTATCCCTTTGAACTACGACTGCTGAACAGCTCACGCTGTGAGTGTTTCCATCTATAATTATCCCTTTGAACTACGACTGCTGAACCGCTCACGCTGTGAGTGTTTCCATCCATAATTATCACTTTGAACTACGACTGCTGAACCGCTCACGCTGTGAGTGTTGCCATCTATAATTATCCCTTTGAACTATGACTGCTCAACGGCTCAAGCTGTGAGTGTTTCCATCCATAATTATCACTTTGAACTACGACTGCTGAACAGCTCAAGCTGTGAGTGTTTCCATCCATAATTATCCCTTTGAACTATGACTGCTACACAGCTCATGCTGTGTGTTTCCATCCATAATTATCACTTTGAACCATGACTGCTTTGCTGAACAGCTCAAGCTGTGAGTGTTTCCATCTGTCTTGATTCTGTTGTTCCTGTCGGTCCAGTCACTTAAGCAATTACTTTCTAAAAAACGGAGCCCTTATAGAGAGAGTTCACCCATCATAAGTAATATATGTGCTGTAAAGGGCAACCAAAAGTACCTGGTCTACCACCGAAACAGCGGAGGTTTTTCAGAGTATATGCAAATGCCAGGAGGTGTTCAGTCAGCTTCCAGCTTGCAGAGAGTTCACGATGGGTGTTATTACGCTGGGAGTTCAAATATTTTAAGCACCATTGAGCACAATTCTGAAAAACCAAAAAAGGCAACTTGTTGTTACACTTCTGTCCTGCTAACCTCCACCTTCCTTTGTCTACAGCCAATGTCAGCCCCCCCCCCCCCCCCCCATCTCCCTCCCAAGAGACACTCCACCAAAGGTCCCACAGGTCTGAAGGAAAGGTTTCAAGTGTATCCATAATATAGAACAGCAGACAACAAGAGCTGTCCCTCCAACAAAAGAAAGGTGATAAGACTTGCAGGACGACTGATCCATTTTGATCAAATAAAATGTTATGTGGGCAGACAACAAACAAAGTGATTACACAAACCAAAAAAAAAAAGGTCTGTATTAGATCACTTTTCTGCTGCACGGAGAAAGCGCGTCCTGAACCCGACTCAAACGTGGTGTGACAGGAAACCCTTACCGAGTCCATTCTCCCTTGCTCAACCATGTTAACCCTGCTTGAACCCTCAAGTTCATCACCGGTGCGATGTTTGTGTACATGGCTGTCTTTAGTCCCACCAGTATACTGCTACACTCCACTTCAGAGATGTCTGAGCATGACACAGAGCGCATGTTTTTCGTTTTCATATCCTCAATCCCACCCATAGGAAACGGTTCACGCTTGTCCAAAAGGTGGAGCGGGACTTCACCTGTGCGCAAGGCGTTCCACCCATGCATTCGTGTACAGAACCTTGTTTGAAATCTCATCCGAACAACTGCGAGGGGATCAGGGTCAGCAACTCCAGAGACAAAATGGTCCCCCATCCTGCCAGTCTCCCACTGGAAACTGAACTTCAGACACCGGAAACAGAGTGTTATACCTTACCTGCGAAACCAACATGGCTCCACAGCAATACACACTGAAGTACTGAAACCAAGATGATGGCATTGTAAATAAGACAACTGGCACTCAATCACTGTATTACTCCAAAGGAAAGAGACAGAGAAAAAAAAAAAGAAACAGACAGAAGCTTATGTTCTCGAAGTGGTCAAGCCCTATACAAAGAGTGAGTGTTGAGAAGTTTTGGCCTCGGTGCTGTTTTTGGTTCCATGACGGCACTCACTCTTTCTGTGCTAATCAAACTGTGTCAGTTTGCTAAAGCAATGGCTGCAATTCAGCCATAACAGGCCAAGCCAGGTGCTCATCCAAACTCAAGTCAAACAACTCTTATTCCTTACAAACCAACCAGCCCTGATGTGGCCCTTTGTGGTCGATTGGGCTATAAGCAATATGGCCTTACAAACCTACATTCCTGTTGGATAACCACTCTGTCATTCCACATGCATTAAGTTATCAAGATATACATATATATAAATGCACATACACACACACACTCTATATCTCTCTCTCTATATATACATGTATACATATATATGGGTTGATAAATATATAGATAGATAGATATATACAGATAAATAAATATAACGGATATGATGCAGTGTTATAGTTCGACTGGATATGAACCACGTCTATTGTATTACTGAACAGGATAAGCATTTTCTATTCTACAGCATGTAACGCATAATTATTCTTGTATTAGACAGGTGGCGTGATCACTGGTGTCCGGTCTGCCTCTAAAACAGTTAGGAACTAGAAGCATTCGGTTCAGGCTGAAGGGAGGATGGAAGCATTCTCCTGACTATGATAGGGGTATGAAAAACAGGAGGTCAGAAATAAGGCATGTATTGCAATCAACTGCATATGACAAGGCTTGCATTAAAGCAGCCTAAGACCTCAACTGTAAATCACACATCTTTGTAAAAATCTCATCTCATCAAAAATGACTGACGCCTTCATTCTGTACAATATGGAAAACACATACCAATATGTCTACTATCACATGCACACATAAACATTAAAGCAATAAACACTCCACAGCTTTTTTTTCATCTAGAAAGCAAAGTCTTGGGATATTGGAATGAAGGAAAACAAACGCTAAAAAAAAAAAAAAAAAGAAAAAAAGAACTTTTAAAATCATAAGACCATTAACAACTCAAACAAATGATAAAAATAGGAAAGAGAAATAAAAAACAAAACAAAAACAAAAAAAAAAAAAAAAAAAAAACAACAAAAAAAAAATTCATTAAAACGAAGCTGGACCCCTGAAAATGAACAAATGACGAGCAGCTTGAAAAGTACAAATTAAGCTGGGACAGTCATCACGAAACACTTGGGATGGCCGGCCTGAACCTGGCAAGCTATTCTATACATGACATAGCTCCACAGAGTAAAGTCTTCAGTGCCCACCACGCCAGCAACACCCGCCCTCACTTCACACTGACACAACACCTACAACCTGAATGATCACTCTGATGAAACCCACCCTGGATTCAGCACAAAAGCCTTGGTCCTAGTAGGGGTCTAACAAATCTACCATGCCATCGAGCACCATGTATTTCTGGCCACAAACGTGGGATATTTCTGGTGCAACGAACACCAAAATATTTTGCTGACAACAAACACCAAACCGTTCCTAGTGTTACACACCAAAACATTCCTGTCAACACACATCAAACATTCCTGGCAACAACACCAAACATTCCTGGAAACAAACATCAAACATTCCTGGCAACAACACCAAACATTCCTGGCAAAACACATCAAACATTCCTGGGAACAAACACCAAACATTCCTGGCAACAAACACCAAACATTCCTGGCAACACAACCAAACATTCCTGGCAACAAACACAAAACATTCTTTGCAACAAACACCAAACATTCCTGGCAACAAACATTCTTTGTAACAAACATCAAACATTCTTTGTAACAAACATTCATAGCAACAATCACCAAACATTCTTTGCAACAAACACCAAACATTCCTGGCAACAAAAAACAAAAACCAAACATTCTTTGCACAAACACCTAACATTCTAGCAACAAACACCAAACATTCCTGGCAACAAACATTCTTTGTAACAAACACAAACATTCTTTGCAAGAAACACCAAACATTCTTGGCAACAAACACCAACATTTCTGGTAAGAAACATTCCTGGCAACAAACACCAACATTCCTGGCAACAAACATCAAACAGTCCTGGCAACAAACATCAAAACATTTCTAGCATAAAACACCAAATATTCTTGGCCATACACACCAAACGTTTCTGCTAAGAAATCTCACAGCAAGTGACAAAAAGCACCTGCAGCAAGCAACATCAAACGTTCTTGGCAATCCCTACCCCTACCCCCCCCCCCCCCCCCCCCCCCCTAATCCTGGCAACAAACATCTCTGACAACAAACACCAAAATTTCCTGGCAACAAACACTGAACCATTTCTAGCAATAAACACGAAACATTTCCGGAAACAAATGTAACAACCCACCAGGCAAAAAACAACAACATTCCATCAAGCATTACAGCAGCAAAAACTGAACATTCTTGGCAACAAACACCAAAAACACATATACCAACAAACAAATACATAGGGCAGTAAACACCATGCCTGAATTGAATATCAAACATTCCTGTAAAATACATGCCAAACATTTCTGGCAACAAAAACGAAACATCCAGACAAACACCACTGAACTTTCCCATAAACCATCACCAGTAATAACTGGCTACACACATTCCCAGCCACAAACGCAAAAGCATTCCTTAAAGCAAACAGTCCAGGCAACTCACACAAAACAAGCCTGCAAATCAACACCAACATGCTGAGTAATCAACATCAAGCATTTCTGGCAGCACACAGCAAACTTTCCTGGCAACCAACGTCAAACATTCCTGGCAACCAACGTCAAACATTCCTGGCAACCAACATCAAACGTTCCTGGCAATCGACATCAACATCAAACGTTCCTGGCAACCAATGTTCCTGGAAACCAACATCAAAACTGCAAGGCAGACAGCTCCAAACATTCCCAGCAACAAGCATTCCTGTAAGCTAATGCCAAACTTCCTGACAACTAAAGCCAAATATTCCCACAAACCAACATTCAAACAGTTCGGGCAACCACCACCAAAACATTTCCACAACACCTATAGGTGGAGCTCCATCCTGTCATGCAAATGAACCCCCCTCACCAAAATCACTCCAACAAACACAACACAGGAACCAACACCAAACATTTTTGCAAGCGACCAGAATAAACCAGTACATTGCCCAACACAGAAACTATGACCTGAGAGACTAAACTCAAAATGGTTCGCATTCCTCAAAGCCCTCACAAGTACATCTATCTGGGTCAGCATCCCAGCATTCCGAACGTTCTTGCACTCTACATACAGAACAGGTATGAAAACCTAACCACCATGCTACGAACTGGCAAGCAGGGAGATATAGCTCAGCCACCAGTCGAAGAAACGACAAACAGGATCCATCGAGGTGGAACGACAAGACCGCGACACTCCCGTCAACTACCACAGCAAGCTGGAAGCTGAACGGCCCTGAAGAACCATCAGAAACATCTTGGCAAAGGACTGGTATCGTTGTTTCCGGGTGGAAAGTCCCATCTTTGCATTCAATTGAGAATGGGAATTAGAATACAGGTTCTGGGCAAGAGATGGACAGACTAAAGGCTCCGGACGAAACGCCATCAACACTGATGGTGTACTGGGACACAAGTTCTAGCAAAAAGACTAACCTTACAAATTCTGGATTAAACATGACCTGTATGTTACAATCAACATGGAACACGAACTGGGGTGGAGATTCTGGAATACAGGTCGGTGTTAATGACTCTGGATCATTCATTATCTCTATACTGTTTTAAACATATATACTGGAAGACAGGAGACCGATGCTGCTATGTCTGGTTTCTCCATGTCACCATCAACATGGAACACTAACCAGGACACCGACTCTGGGCGAGAGATTTGCGTTACCGATTCTGGGTAAAACGTCATCTCTGTGTTACCATCAACATGCAACCTCAACTGGGATACAGATTCTCGACAGGAGACTGATATTACCAATTCTGGCTGAACATCACCACTGTCTTACCATCTTGATGTAACACAGAATGGACTACACCTCTTGGAGCAGAGATGGTTTCGAATGAAACGTCTCCTCAGCAATACGGTCCACAGAGAAATGAAACTGGAAAGACTCTAAAAGAGATGCACACATAATGGGCTAATTCCTCTGAAGATACGCTTCAACTGCCAACAAGACAGGATCATCCAGCACAGCCAGACAATCATGTTGCCCTCACACATGCTTTTAACATCTGCTGTTCGCTTTGTGAAGAGGTGCATGCCCAAACGACTCCACAATGTCCTGCCGATGAACGCTAACCACCACCACCTGTCCCAGCAACCACGGCTGGCCGGACAGAAGCGACTTGGAGAATTGTTTGTTCTAACCCATAGCTCACAAATTCACGTCTGCTGAGCTACAAGTAGAAATTTTCCCCAGCTCTCCCACACACCCACAGGTACACAGAGAAGCCTGCCCGTGCCGCAGCCCTCTCATCCTCTGTGTAAGCACCAGTCTGAAGATCACATATACAGGTCAATGATTCTCGTATTAGTGCTAGTATCTGGGGAGGGGGAGGGGGTGGTGGTGGTGATGGAGACATGAATGTAGCCAACCTGCTCCTGTAAACTTGCTCCTGAAAAATACTGTCAGGCTAGCTAAATGACTGTGTCAAAAAAGAAAAAAAAAAAAAGAACTCTGAGATTCAACCACAAAAACCAACTGAGGTGTATGTGGAACCAACCCTGACATCACACATACGCAGAAGAGGCTGACGCAAAAAAAAAAAAAAAAAAAAAAACTCACGGCAACTGACCACACAGGGTGCCAGCATCTGACTACCCTATCCCACGACACTGTTTGTTCAGCAGTGCTGCGCTGCATGAAGTCATCGACAGTTTCTATCAGCCTGTCAAACTAGTCACTTAAAGCAGCCTGAAATTGAAGACAACTGTCACACACACAGCTCGCAAAAAAAAAAAAAAAAAAAAACACGTTTAAAAAGGGACACACAGAACTCATGCAAGGACAAGGGGTAAAAAACACAGAATGTAAAAGAACAGACACCACAGAAGAGTTCAGAAAACACAAAGACAGAAAGAAAGAGGTAAAAAGGAAAGAAAAAGGAAGAAGAAAACAAAAGGAAACCAAAGCACTCACTGATCATGGCTCATCCTCGAAAAAGAAAAAGGTTGTGTTCAACACACTCCCCCCCCCTCCCTCCCACTTTCACGCACACCAAAAAGAGAAACATGGGTAACATACATGGCCCAGACTCGGATGCGACCGAGGAAGGCAGGAGTCTGACCCTGACCCTGACCCATAACCTCCAGGGTCGGCGGGCCCTTGCAGAGGGATGAGACTAGAGGTTCGATGGGCAATGAGCTGAAGCAGGCGATTATTGGTTTGCATACATGATGCGACCAGGGAATGCTCGTCCTGCTCCCAGTCTTCCGCCCGTCGGCTCCGGCTTTGCTGCTGCCAGGATGCATGAAGGGAGAGAACTTGGTACATTAGTCAAAACACACATGTTAGTAGTCCTTGCTGGCTGAGGGGTCCTGTTCCCAGTACTTTCCTTTCCTCTCTCTCTCTCTCCGCCCTCCCCACCCCCCACCCCTCCCTCTTCCACCTGTCATCCTATTCCTCCCTTCTCTCGCCCCCTCCCTTCCACTATTCCCCTCCTCTCAAACACACACATATCCACAACTGGCTCTTCAGTCCTTCCCTTTGATTTTGTTCATCTTTCACAGTGCTAACCAGTTCAATTCACTGCCGTATCATTCATCCCATACTTAACCACTTCAATTCACTGCCATGTCATTCATCCTGTACTTAACCACTTCAATTCACTGCCACATCAATCATCCCGTACTTGTACATGGATCAAAGCCTTTTATCAAGATCTATCCCTTACCTATAACTTAAAAAAAATGTATCCTGTAAGCTGTGACCAAAACTTTTCCCATCATCTGCAACTTATACATAAACGAATACTAAAAATCAGAAACTACCTTGGGCACCCTTCTGAGTGTCTACATAACATTCGTAACAGTCACAAATGATGTCATCAATGATTGCAACATGCAGCCTTCCAGTTAGCCTTACCGACAAACAACAATTATGTTACAGTTAACTGTCACAAACATCCTAGACCCAATCAATAATGTTTATGCACACATCTCTGGACCTGATGTTAATCTCTGTCATATCATCCGTTTAATTTGACCCTGTTTGCACTCTCAGCCTTACAGCTAAACAGACGCCAAGAGCCTAACAGCGACTAGATCACGAGCATGGATACCCCCCTTTTTTTTTTTTATATTAAACTGCTAAAATGCAGCTCATTCAAGAGTCTGTCAGGACTCAAACCCTCTCCCATGCTTGATGCTTGTTACTCTGGGTCTAAAAGACCAAACTTACAAATACAGACCATGTCCATTTAGAAACTTCAGAAATTCATTTTGCTCTTCTTCAGAAATGTTGGAGTTCCATTCCCTGTTTTGCTATGCTTCATGAAACCAGTTGTCGATTTCTACGCCAATGGACACGCAGCAGCGGTTAGAGTTGTGTCCACTTTCTCTATTACTGACGTTACAGTCAATTAACACCACAATTTTTTTTTTTTCGCCTTTCTCATTTCCCACGATATATGCACTGTTATTTTTTTTTTGTTTTGTTTTGTTGTTGCTTACAGTCGTCCCCAGTTCTCCTGCATTTGTGACCTCATAAACCTTCCTCTGTTCCACAAAGTATTCACACTTTTTCGTTTTGTTCCATGTCAAAAGAAGCAAGGTATGTCAATATAGGCAGCCACCAGACAGTGACAGTCCAGCCCCTGGAATAAGCACTACGTGTATTTCTGCACTGCTACTCACCAGTATCACATTTTCATTTCTTTTGATCGCGCTGAAATGGTCTTTAATCTTTTTTTTCTCGAGTCCTGAAATTGTCTTTATTCATTTCTTTTTTTTTATTTTATTTTTTTACTCATTTATATACCCTGTGAGTGATGTATCAGCAGGTCTGCCTGACATCCTAAGCCCGAACTATATCCGCCTGAAGGCTGTCAACGACTGATCGAGCTATGACCTAAAAGACACTGTGTACACTGTTGTCTTAGATCTTCTTTTGAGGCTTTTTATTTTCTTCTTCTCTGTAGTGACATCTCTTAACCTCAAACCCCCTCCCTTGGTCATCTGGGCTATAACATAACTGAAATCTGGTTTGTGTGTCTTAGAATGGTCATTGTTGTCTTGTCAACATCATATTTTTCATTCTGTCAATATTTTCTGCACTCACTCTTTTTCCTTCTTTTCTTTTTTTTTTTTTTTTTTTTTTCTTTTCTTTTCTTTTTCTCTTCTTTTCATTTTTTTTTCTTTTTTTTTTCTATTTGTGCAGCCTTTCTTTCAAATTTTTCGTTGAGCCGATTCGCCTTCTGACACTGAAAAATAACAATGCTAGTATTTTTCAACTCTCTACTTTCAATTTCTGTCGTAGCAGTTTATGTCATGATTGCCTTACTGGCCCTTCCTTTCCCCTGTCTGACCCCTTCCTTTCCCCTGTCTTCTTTAACAATTGTGTCCATCACAACACTGCTTTGGAACATAGTATGAGCACTTACTACCCCCCCCCCCCCCCCCCCCCCCCCCCCCCCCCCCCCCCCCCCCCCCCCGATTCCTTGTACTCTTCTAATGACTGAAACTTTTCCATCTTAAACTACAAAACAATGGTACAAAAAATTCTCTTGTTACTGCCTTAGAATCTGATCTCACCCCCTGTCCCATTGCAGTGACTGAAACTATCAGATCTGCTGTGACCGCCCTCCCATCACACACATACGTCACACACATTTCACACACACACACACACCTGGGCTATGTGGCGGTATTCACTGAGAGACATGTGCAGCATCTCGGCTACAATCTCCTCCTTCTCCAGCAGAGCCTGAGCGATCACCTGGTCGGTCCGCCTCAGCCTCTCTAGTCATCATCACCATCATCATCATCATCACCATCAGCATCTGTCAGCGTTGTTGTCACCAGCATGGATAAACAGTCCCCCCCTCCCCTTCACAATAATACACAAAGGGACACACACATTCTTGGACTGAAAATGATGAGGAAAGAGAGGGGGGAAAAAAAGAAAAGTGATCAACTCCTTCACTGTCAGTCTGTCACTCAAAGTGCAAGTCTGAACAGAAAGTGTGTTAACTCTTTCAGACCTGAACGTCGAAAGCGCCAGATCACATGAGGAGGAAATGCCTGAAAAAGAAATGTGAACTTGGCCCATCCTGGTCAGGGAAGTTGGATGAAACACTTGGTTATCCTGGTTCTGATCAGGAATGTGAATCTTGCAATTTCACAAGAAAATGAAAAGTTTGGAAACTGGCAGTTTAGTTCTTTAGTAACCCCCACCCCCACCCAAGGATCCAAGTGGAAAGCTCAACTGAGCGAAAACTGTACACTTATACTGATGTGTACAAAACTGTGATGTAAGTAAAACAGCTGGGAATCAGGGCCATCAGACAACATCGCTGTAGACAACTTTTCTCTGCTGACCGATTACAGCAGAATGCTAATATTCACTGTATAAAGTTGAAGACTTTTGAAAGACGGTCTTGAAAGAGTTCTAACTGGTGCAAAGTGGCCATGCAAGAGTTAACACTGTGGCACAAAATGGCCTTACAAGAGTTAACGAAGGTGCAGAAAATAAAACAGCCTTGCAAGAGTTAACAAAGGTGCAAGAAACAGCCTGAAAAAGAGTTCACTGGTGCAATAAATGGCCCTGCCAGAGCAACCACCATGATGCAGAAATGGTCACAGAACAGTTCATCAATCCAACCTAGGTGAAATGCACTACAAAGTTGACACTAATGACACACAGTCTTCACAGAGTTATACAGAATAAGAAGTTGCCAACGAAAAATGGATTCTGTTGAGAAATGACCACAGGAGAGTTAAATGTCCGAGCCAGAGTCAACAGTGGGAGAAAAAACGGCAAGATAAGAAGTACTGCCATTAGAGAAAACGGCTGTTAAAGAGCTTACACTGCAGAAAACCAGACAAGGAAGAGAGGAATGGTCTGTGGTGCACGATGGCCATGCAGTAGCCGACAGTGGTGAGACAAGGCAGAGGAGGAGTTACACCCTGGTTTACAAATCACCTCATACAGACTCGACACCAAGGAAAAATGGCCACAGGACAGTTTCAATACTTGCAAAAAAAAAAAAAAAAAGAGGTGACAGAAGGTATCAACAGTGCCAAAAAAAATCCAAGAATAACAAACAAAAGGACAACAAATGAAGTTAATGTTGGAGCCAGACGGTCAGAAAGAGTCAACAGCTGAAAAAGAGAGAGAGACCCGACTCAAAACCAATTTATCCAGTGTGCGAACCAGTCCCCGAAAGAGTTCACACTGATGGATGAAAAGTTGTGTTCATGATGCATGGGCTAAAGAGCTGAAGAAGGGTTCATGAAAAGCCGAGATGCCGCTCACTGTCAGTGCACGGTCCATGTGCATCGTCACTGACCTTTGACACATTAATGGTCAGTGGATATCAATGGAAACAGCCTGCGCTGGCTTTTTGCTACCTATCTGTTTTGAGACACAGAGAGAGAGAGAGAGAGAGAGAGAGAGAGAGAGAGAGAGAGTGAAGGAGAGAGAGAGAGAGAGAGAAACAAACACACACAGAGGATGCAGAAACAAGGTAAAGAGAGACAAAAGGGAAGAAGGGAGTTCAAAGAAAGTGTCAGACCAAGAAGCCTCCGACCCAGCAAGCAAAAGGTAAAACTGAATATTCAAAAGCATTACCATTCCGGTTTTTTTTTTTTTTTTTTTTTTTAAATTTAGGCAAGTTTACAGTAAAAAGAAAAATGTACAGGTGAGTGATTAGAATGGGCGAGCGGTTACTGTGTAGGAATATGTCAAGTTAGAGAGGACTCCAGGCTCTGGTTCCGTACAGCCAAGGATCCCCTAGTGCCACACTTCAGAGGTGCCAATGAAACTGGTTCAGCGTGTCTAAGGTCTTCTCTCGACACTTTCCTGATCCAAATTACCTCCCTTTCATGAGACCTTGTTCAGTGTGATCTTTACCGGGTTTGCTTTTCCCTTTCACCGAAACTCTTATTATTTTGAACCAAGGACACTGTGGTTTTCTTAAGATCTTTACACACCGGGTTTCTGGCGTCTGGTTCCTTCTTCCCCCACCTCCCCTTCCGTCATGTTTCCCACCTGAAAATTAGTCCGACCCTTTGATTTCGTTTCAAAAGTTAAAGAAGAAATAGAAAGCTATTACCCTGCATATACAGGCACACACTTTTTTTTTCGTGGGTGTGTGTCCAACAGCAAAGCAACAGAAGTTCTCAAAGAGACTGTGGACTGAGAGGAAGAGGGAGGAGGGAGGAAGTGTGTGTGTGGTCGAGATGGCGGTTCGCCTGTGGCCATGATGCCGACCTTCAATCACCAGTTCATTCAGAATCTGATCCCACGATACACTGGCACCTCCGAAAGTGACATCACGAAAACTGCATATGTTAGCTGGGATACCGACAATCGATAGAAAAGCAATCATGTAAAAACAACCACGTAACAATGGAACCCTTCCAAACAAAAACAGTTGCCTCTGGCACCACTTTAACCATAGACCTGAATGTCTTCTTCTTCTGTGTACACAGGCTGATACTCCTGCGGACACTCCCTATATGGGCAGACAAGTATTATCCCATCTACCCTACAAGGGAGTGGAGTTTTGTGTGTATGACCGTTTTTTTTTTTTTTTTTATCCCGCCATTAATCGCTGTTTTTCTCATTTTGCTCAATTCAGAACACTGTGCGCACTCTTACTCCTCTCATAATCATCACAGCTACTTAAAAATCAGCATACATTGAGATAAAATACTTGTTTACAACATTAAAAGAGGATTTTTATGTACCTTGTCATCTTTCCAAATTATATCTAATCAAAATCAGTAAAATGTACATTTTCGTTTGTTAAAAGAGTCAAAATAAAAAAAAAACCCGTACTTTTTTTATTAGTGAAAATATCAAGAAATCCTTTTGTAAAGTTGTTCCACAGAAGTAAAAAAACAGTTTAAAACTTATTTGGTGTCAATACCTTTATTCTGTGGAGAATGAGCCTACGCACAAAATATGTTGTTTATTTTCAATATGGCCGCCGTTGCCGCTGACAACCAATTTTTATATCATCAAAATGCATGAAAAAGGTTGTTTCTTTACATCAAATAAGACAATATAACCCAAAACTATGAAGAGATATCATAAACAAAAAATTCTTTATTTGGGGGCAAAACATCACCTTAAGGCAGTCATACTCCATCTTCCAGGATGGTGCATGCTACGTGTGACGTGTCATCCATATCAACGGCCAAACTGGCCTTCTCTTCCGAAAGTTGGTGAAGGGATTTGACGTGTGTGCAAGTTGTACTGCGTACATTCACACACGGAACCTCAGTTTATAGTCTCATTTGAAGAACTGTATGGGAAATGGAGTCAGAACTAATGTTAACTCCCAGGGGAAAATTCCCTCTGTACTGAGAAATGGCCTGGTGGAGATTCGAACCCGCAACCCTTGGATTACGAGTCTGGTGCTCTACCAACTGAGCTATTCCTGCCCCCACCTGAATGTCTAAAACATTATGACTATGCTTTGATAGGCATCATCTCCAGCCCCATCCCCCTTTCACTCCTACTCGATTTTTTCTCAACAACATTTAAGAACATTTTTCATTCTTTTATGGAAAAAAAATGAAAAAAAAAAAAAAAAAACACACGCAAAACCTCGCCAAATCATTTAAAACACTAACTGAACTTTCTGTTGTTATTTGTTACAGAAGGGTTCCACTGTCTGTGGGCTATGCTGTGGTTAAGTGCAATATCCAGTAACAAAAAACTTTCACTCCAACACACCAACAAAGCTTCCTTCAAAGTGTAAAAGAATCTACCACTGTGATTATCACGGTGACATTCTTCTTCGGAGTCACAGTGATGATTTCATCATCGGAACAAGCATCATAATCGTGGAAACTGAACCCCTTTCACACACACACATACACATCCACCTTATAAAACTTCCTGAACACTGACTTTTCAAAACTGTAGGTCCATCATAAAAATACACTCATCATCATTATTGGCTATACCTTGTATCTTCAAAACATGCCAGAGACTTCAGCTCTATCCACACCTCTCATAAGACAAAATGCCCACAATACCACAAACCGCTTTCAGCAGAGCACACGATTAGCAGAACTAAACACACGCTTTCAACACAATTCAAAGGTAAACTGACCAATCAGAATGTATGGGAAACAGGCGCACTGGCCGATCAAATGCAGCAAAACACTTGCCAAGGACTACATGGATTATTGCACGAGAAACATCCAGACAAAATTCAGAGAATGCTCAACTGACCACAAAATGCACAGACACCCCGAGTCGTTTACCCCAACCACATACCCCTACACTAACTGATCCATCCATAAACTTTCTATATAACACATACATGTCAGCTTAAACTTGTAAGCATATATGCACAAAGTCATGAGCCTCCCCAACACAGTTATCGACCTGTCGCAACAAACTGAACCAATCTTACATGTCTACCACATACTCCCACTGGAATACACAGACACAGAACGTCATAAAAACATTCAACAGAAGAAAGTAACAAGAACAACACTAGCAAAACCTACTATCAAAAAACCCTCAACATACCAAAGAAGGACAGACAACACACAACCCCCAGCACCATCACTACCCCGAACCGTCAGAACACTCACACCCTCCACTCACTCACCTCGAGGGGAGAGAACTGGCAGGGCCTGGACGGTGACTGGCTCCGACACGTCCACCTGGTCGGGCTGGATCAACTCTGGCTGGTAGTCTGGGGTGGCGAAGGGAAAGACGCTGTCCGTCGTGTCTGTGTCCTGCTCTGAGGGAGTGGCCGGGAGAGGGCTAGGCTCCCTGAGGGGATGGGGAGGGGGGGGAGAGTCGGAGGGTTAGGTCCATATGTACACATCTGTCACAGTTTTACTATTGCTTACTATTTTTGGCATGGGGGGCGGCTGACAGGAATGGGAAGGAACTGTGTGCGTTGGTGTATGCGTGTGCACATGTGATGCGTATGTGTGTGTTTTGTGCGTGTGCACACCCCCGCGCGCGTGTGTGTGTGTGTGTGTGTGTGTGTGTGTGTGTTTGTGCACACGCGTGTGTGCGTGAGTGTATGTGTGTGTGAGCATGCGTATGCATGCATGTGTGAGTGTATGTCTGTGTGTGTTCGTGCATGTGATTATGTGTGTGTGTGTGTGTGTGTGTGTGTGTGTGTGTGTGTGTGTGTGTGTGTGTGAGATAGAGTGTGCGTGTGTGTATGCGCTCGTGATATATGTGTGTGTGTGAGTGTGTGTCTGCGTGTGCACGCATTTGTTTGGTGCATTTCCCTGCACAACAAACCCTCTAACATCTCATCCCCAAATCTAGCCTTCACACCAAAACTTGACAAAACCAGCAGCCAGAAAAACCAGTCAGGTACAGAGACCTGAACCACACCTCCACACACATTTCTCTTCCCCAAGGACAGTCTGCAGTCCAGGAGACTGATAAATCATCCTCACTCACACACACAATCATTAACCTCTATACACCCACACCCTGATATACACATCAGATAAAACAGCAGCACAAACCTCACCACCCAGCATAAAACCCTCCTGACTTGACCCGGCCACAGTCTATCTTCTTCCTCACCCCATCCCCCCCCCCCCCCCCCCCCCCCCTTTTCTGTCACACTTCTATCCACACTCACACAATGTCGGCTCTAGACAGGGGCAATAACTCACTGCGACTTCCCCAAGATCTGTCGGCGGACCAGCTCGATCTCTCTCGCTCGGGCTGGGCGTGCTCTTCTGGATGGGGGAGGTCATCTTGGCGTTGCCCAGGGACTTCTTGTGCTCCTCCGCTTTTTCATTGATCAGCTTGCACCACCTGTTAGGGTCACAGGGTCAGACACGCATAAATTTTATGACTTTTTGGGGGTGTTGCTGTTGTTCTGAAATGCATTTTCCTTGTTTTTTTTTTTCAAAAAAAAAAAAAATCAATGCACAATTACAACAATGCAAAGAAACTGGACTTTAGGCAAGCACAGAAATGGCACGCCTCTACTGTAAAACTGATGCAATCTGTTTTTAACCCTTTCACCGCCATGGGCGCTTTTTGGCACGACTTGGCAGATCGCCAAGGGCGCCTTTTGGCAACAAAGTAGGGTGACCTAACTCCCGATACTCTCATGATCCTAGTTCATGAGATAAAAAGCCAGCAATAAACGTCATAGTTGGGGGATGGTCTGGCTCATACTCACAGCCATTTGCTTTGTCAGAACACTATTCAGTTCAGTGTTTTATTGACTTTATTCCGATTGTTTTTTCATTCACTATGACGTCACCACCAAGCACTTTACGTACTCGACCTTGCCGTACATTTACCACAGATCAAGTGCTGGGAATATTGAATAGACAGTTGGTTGTTCTTAATACAGATGAAGAAGACCCAGACAGCCACGAGTAAAGAACGATAGTGATGGCTTGACCGAATTATTCCAACGTGAAGCGTTGGACCGTTGCCAACTTGTTATGACAGGCTGATAAGACGCCCACTTACTACCCTACCGCGTGTGCCCCAGTGTTTTTTGCATTGAGCCAGCCAACACTGACTGACTGTTCACTACTCTATGTGAGGGAACCAACTAAGACTTGAGGCAACGAACTTCACACACACGCTGTGGGCCCACTCTCGCTGGTCGAGCTTGAAGGGGGCGTCGCCAACTGACACGTGAGAGGCGAGTATCACAGATGTCTTTCGAGTGGGTGTACAGCTGATCAACTGAATGACAAGGGTTCAGAGACCAACAGGCACATGAATGACTTTGTGTTCATAAAAAATATATATATATATATTACTGTTGAGAGTGAAAGGGACGTGTGTGTGTGTGTGTGTGTGTGTGTGTGTGTGTGTGTTCCCTTTTTCTTTCTTACATGTGTACCAGTTAGGCATAAGATGTGTGTGTGTGTGTGTGTGTGTGTGTGTGTGTGTGTGTGTGTGTGTGTGTGTTCCCTGCTATTGGAGTAGTTGTATTTGTGGCTGTTTCATGCACTTTTCTGTTGGAAATACCATACTTTCTGGTCTTCAGTTGTGAGTGGAGTATTTTTCCTCCATTGTTGAGAGTTTGTTGGCATTCTTTCTTTTTTTTTTACGCTTAGAAGAAACATAACATTCTTTTTTTTTATTTTGCATTTTTTTTGTTCACTTTGAAATCACTAAAAAATTGAAATTGTTGTTGACTTACCATTACTAACATGTTACGATATAATAAAAGTACAGTGTATCTCCTCCATTTTACAAAAAATAGCATGAGATTTGGTTGTTTAGTTCCAGAGATACCCGCGTTTCACATATGCTGGTATACGATAAGAGCTTTTTTTGAAAAATGGCTGGCGATGGAGATTTATGCAAATAGAATGTCTGGCGGTGAAAGGGTTAAAGAATCAGTCTTGAACTGGTAAAAGCTATCGGCACAGTACCATCACTTCATCTGTTAGTGGTATATTTCAACAAAACACATCTGTAGGAATATGTACATACAAACATGACAATACTTTTACGTAGAAGCTATCTGTACTATACCATCACTTCATCTGTTAGCGGTACATGTCAGCTTAACACATCTGTAGGAATATGTACATGCAAACATAACAATACTTTACCAAGCAGGAACATCTTCAGCTTCAAGCTAAATGGGGTTAAACACGATCCAAACAACAAACAGAGGTTGCAAGGACACTCCACCCCTTTTCTCTCCCACCAACCTCCCTCCTCTGTCAGCTGCACACAGTGTGTTGCCCATCACTCACACACAGTGTGTTGCGCGTCACTCACACAGTGTGTTGACCATCACTCACACAGTGTGTTGCGCATCACTCACACAGTGTGTTGCGCGTCACTCACACAGTGTGTTGCCCGTCACTCACACAGTGTGTTGACCGTCACTCACACAGTGTGTTGCGCGTCACTCACACAGTGTGTTGCGCGTCACTCACACAGTGTGTTGCGTCACTCACACAGTGTGTTGCGCATCACTCACACAGTGTGTTTGCGCGTCACTCACTCACACAGTGTGTTGCCCGTCACTCACACAGTGTGTTGCGCGTCACTCACACAGTGTGTTGCGCGTCACTCACACAGTGTGTTGCACGTCACTCACACAGTGTGTTGCCCATTACTCACACAGTGTGTTGACCATCACTCACGTTTTCCTGGCATCCTGGGTCTGGGCCACAAGTTCGTAGATCTGAGTCCCGTGTCTGATGTGTTGATGACGAAAAATGCTTTCTTGTCTGAAATGATAATAGCAACTCTTATAAGAACTTGTATAACAATGTTCTAAATATCTGCGTGCCCCCCCCCCCTCCAAATGCAAAAGCTAATCAACAGTTTCGAGCCATCAGATAGGAATGCAGTAGGATTTTTAAGCAACAACGTTCCAAATCAACTTCTCCCTCCTCACAGACACACACACACACAAAAAACCATATTGTCACAGTCATTTTCTAACGCTGTGATACGGTTTTCAGTCTGTGTGGAACGACCCCATTTTTTTTTTTCCCCTAGGTCATTGACATTTGTAGCATCAGCCTCTTGACAATCCAATAAATTCACCAACCCTTTGGATTCATGAGCTGTGGGCTGGACAGCCACTGCCCGTTCTTTCAAGCGCTGATGTGACTGTCACATTATGATGACTTGAGTACTTTTTTTTTTCTTTTGTGAATTTTGAGAACTGATATCAGTTCATGATTCCGACATGTTTATGAGAAAGCACATGCATGACAGTTCGGAAAGCACAGTTTTATTCCGAGCAGTGGGAGATCTTTGCAAAAGTGGCACTGCTGACTATCCCCAAAAGGCAGAACATTAGCACAAGAAGAGCAGATAAAACCTGCGACCTGAACAGAAAGGGGGATAACAACATGATTGTCGAGAATTTTGTTGTGGGGAAAACACGGCTATCCCGTCAAACAGAAAAAGGAGATAGCTGAGTGTGCGTTTAGTCTGAGTATGTGTGAAAAAAAAAGAAAGAGCACACAAAACTCCTGCAAAAAGACTTGGAAGTAAGTTCACCAATGTCACAACAGGAGGACGTGCAGGTTGGTGTACCTCTCTATACAGACCTCTCTCCACTCACACCCTATTTTCCCCATGACAGTTTCACAGCCTTTGTGTACAGGTTCCACTGTACATACACCTAACTGTACACACCCTCCCTATAAAGAGCCAAACTGTTGAGCATTTTCACTGCTACAATAACGGTCCCGACATCTACCATGACCCCCGACGACCCTCACTGACCGGTGGCTACATTTCTGGCCAGCAGATTCTGCAGCTTGAGGACAGGGCTGTGGGTGTACTTGTAGTCGTTGCCGATGGCCTGCAGGTTGGTGGACTGGCACTTCAGCACCAGACGCTCGTCGGCGCGCTGCAGCAGCACCAGAATGTCCTCCAGCAGCAGCACGTGCAACTCAATCTGCCGGTGGGAGCGCAGCCGCCACACCAAGGGCCCGTCGTACACCAGCTTGTGCTGGGTCAGGTCAAGTTTCTGTCCCAAAGACACACGGCTTGAATCACACATCTGGCTTCACGTTTTCACACACACCTGGCCTCTGCTGATTGATCAGGGGTGGGAATATCACTACGAACAGTTCATGTTAAACACACACCTGATTACTAACTGACTGACTGGAGATGGGGACATGACTACACACAGCTTTAACACACACCTGGCTTCTAATGATGATTGAAGGCAGGAACATCACTTCACTGCTGATGTGTATTCAGTTTCCAAAGAAAACAGAAAGTAACCATCAACATGCGTGCGAGTGTGCACCTGTGTATGAGTGTGTGTGTGTGTGTGTGTGTACTAGCACATGTATTCATGTGTGTAAACATGCATCCATCTGTCTGCTCCTGTGTCCTATGCGCTCCAGGGACTTTTGGGCATCGTTTCTCACTCTACAGCATTCGTGTAAACTTCCCTTTGCTCGACTACCCCCCACCCCCCCACCCCCACCTCAATTCCACACACCACCAAGCGCTGACCTTGATCTCGACGAGGCTGGGGTCGGCTGAGGCATCGATGGCCCGCTTGTCCAGCTTCTTCTGCATCTCCTTCAGCTTGTGGTAGTTCTCGCACTCCCTCACCGCCGTGTTCACATAGGCCAGGATGTGTGCTTGCTGCGCTCCAACGCCCGCTCCAGGTTCTTGTACTCCTGAGAATCTGACACAGCAACAAAAAAAAAAAAAAAAAAATAAAAGAAATGAAATGAAAGAAAAGAAAAGAAGTTCTGTGGAAATAGAGGTTTTCCACTTATATTCCATCCTGAAAAGACTCAATGCTTGCTTGTCGAGAAACACAGATTTCACTCTACCACTAACTATGGCATAACACTCTTATCACATGTACTTTCACACAGATTCCATAACACTGTCTCTGCTATCACACAGATTCTGTGCTGGGAGGTGGGAGAAAGTCAGAGGGCTGTTTGCACCTTGTACATCTCCCTCAAAACTTCAGCAAGGGATGATTCTTGCAGCTTCACACAAAAAAAGTCTGACAGAGAAGAGTGACTGTGCACTATTCTGTCAACATTAGCATTCAGTTTTGATGGCAGGCACACTGGGCAACATGGGCTGGCTTGAAAACACACCTTTTCCTGACAGTTGCAAACCTCAAAGCGCTTTTTTCTTTGAATGTTTGGGAAACCTCATGAGGTCTACAGTTCAAGACCAGAAATGACTCTCACTGCTCCTAGAGTGATGGAGCAGGTTCTCTATCCACAAGGGGTACTGTACATATGTAACATGTTCTGAGAGTGACGTAGCAGGTTCTCTATCAATAAGGGGTACTGTAACTTACTGTTCTGAGAGTGACGCAGCAGGTTCTCTATCAACAAGGGATATATGTACATATGTAACTTACTGTTCTGAGAGTGACACAGCAGGTTCTCTATCAACAAGGAGTACTGTACATAATTATGTAACTTACTGTTCTGAGAGTGACGCAGCAGGTTCTCTATCAATAAGGGGTACTGTAACTTACTGTTCTGAGAGTGACGCAGCAGGTTCTCTATCAACAAGGGGTACTGTACATATGTAACTTACTGTTCTGAGAGTGACGCAGCAGGTTCTCTATCAACAAGGGGTACTGTACATATGTAACTTACTGTTCTGAGAGTGACGCAGCAGGTTCTCTATCAACAAGGGATACTTGGTCAGACGCTGCATCTGACATGGCACATGGTCCTTCAGCTCCAGCTTGCGGCAAAGCTTGTCTGCCTCCGCCTCCTGCATATACGCGAACATGACACACACAGACACACACAGGCAGGCACACACACACACACACACACACACACACACACACACACACACACACACACACACACACACACACACACATACATCAAATTAAGTCAAAGGCTGAAAGCAAGTCAAACCCAAGACAGCATACACACCCAGAAACAAACTCAGGGAGTACCCAGACCTCTGCCACGGTCAAACAAATCCTGGATCTGCCCCATGATCTGGATCTACATCAAACTTTTAAACGTATCCGTTCCTGGAACGCGTTCCGTCTTTCCAACGAGATCTGCTGAAATCAATTTGAGTTTTCGCTTGATCAGGCTGACAGCGAGACAAAGTCAGGCATGCCTACCCCAATATTTGCTTTCAGGAACAATACAGACAGAAATCAGGGACAAGTCCGTAAAATCTGGGGACAGAACAGAAATCACACACACGTCTTGCAGAAGGCAAACGAAACTCCTTTCCTCCATTGTTGTAGACAAGGCCACTTTTCCGAGAATTCTTTTTTGAAGACACAATCTTGCTTCACGGTCGTTTTTTCTTCTTCTTTTCACTCCTTTCTGACCCATCCGACGAGTCAGAATCCGACTCTGTGTCGACATCATGTCTCCTCTTCGACGCCATGTTCTGACCTGAAAGTGAAAGCGAGGTGTTTGTTTTTTCTTTTTGTGCGCATGCATTTTACGTCTACTCGCTCTAGCTGACGATATTCTTGGCTCAGGTCTGTGCAGTGCCATTAGAACGGCTATTGTAACTCTAGATTTTTTTTTTCCGGGACGTGTGTTAAAATTCCGGGATTTCCGGTACAGCAGCTTCTAAAATAAACTTTCCGGGACAAATCCTGGATGGTCAGGGATGGTAGGCATGCCTGCAAAGTAACCAGCGCAGGTGAAAACATTACTGGGAGAGCACACCTCAGCCACAGTCAGAGTCTTCACACACAAGTCATATGCTCATTCCAGGGCTACATTCCATCTCCACGCAAACTTCTGCTGAATTCAGTTCCGTTCATTTTACCTAGACTCGCTGACAGGCAGACAGACAAAACTGACAGGTGAGGTTGTAAACAGAACCACCTTGGAGAAGGTGTGATAAAAACCCGGGGTTCAGACCTAAACTCCAGATGTGGACTCTTCCTCTCCGTAACAATATCCTCCATCAACTGATGCTTAGACATGACAGTAATCGGGTCAATGCAGATCCTCATCATTGCTGCAAATCACACAGAACACATCACATCACACAGATCCTCTCCTCTCTCTCACAAAATCACATTTCCTAAATAATCTATCACACCACTTCTGTTGCCGAGTTAAATTCCCTTATTTTTCTCCTATTTTTTTTTTTCCTCTCTTTTTTCAACATGTACCAAATTGTAAGCAACATGGGATCAAGTAATAGAGTTCAGTGAAGCAGGAACCTCGAACTGTATCATTTGTTTTTAAAAAAAAAAATAAAAAAATAAAAAAAGAAGTGAGAGGAAAAAAAGTGAACCAGGCGGACATCAGTAGGCAAAGCAATCACAAATCAACTCCTACAGACCCGAATCCAGATAACCAATGTCAGAGGAAAAAAACCTATCGACCCACAAAACAAAATCATCCCAAACCCCTTACCGCTAAAAACTGGGACAGTCGCTGGTCTTTCCGACGATGACGCTTCAGAGCCTCAAGGGCGAAGGACTGGTTGCGACAGTACTCCGCACAGGCCTTGCGGAATTCGTCCCCTTGCTCCCCGTCAAACTGCAATGACAGAATCCTCAACGTCAACAATGAAGACACAGTGATGAACAGCAGGAAGTGGGGAAGGGCAGGTGGAGGGGGTGGCCATGAGAGATGGAGAGGGTTGGGTTGCGGATGTACACTCAACAGAAATACAGAGAGACGTTGATGGGTGGCTGGCCAGCTCAGCGCTGAACCATCAAATTTGCAGCCCCAGTGAATCTGACACTCTTTGCTGCTCACTATAAAAATGTTCGCATCCACCACCCATCTTCACTTTGTATGAGAGAGGGTGACAACAGAGGAGAAGTTGGGTGGAGTAAGACAAGAGAAGAGGGTAAGTAAAACATCTGTAACTTCAAGCTTACACAGAAAGAACAGATGCGCTCAGGTGTGTGAGAATTTTCCTTGAAACGTTTTCACATCTATACCCCCCCACCTCCCTCAAATCAAAACAACTCATGTATTACCGTACATCTACATGCACAGTTTAAATCTTAAAAAGATGAAAAACAATTCAGCTTTGAAATAAATTTTACAGCATCACATGGTGATCAAGCAGGAGAAGCTGAGGTCATTTGTGCTGCTCATTTGACAGCCAGCCAGGAAAAAATATGGTCTCTCTCTCTCTATGTGTTTGATTGAAGCTAGGGGTGTCAGACTTGTAACCCAGCTGCTATGATGAAGCCCGTGGTCTTCTCCAGGTCAGAACGGGCTCCCCAAAGCTGCGCCTGTAACTCCACTCCCCCCAGCTTGGTTTTGTGTCGTAGAGCTGCGTGAGTAGGACAGCGCAGGAGGACATGTTCAGGGGTCTGGAGTCCAGTGCTGCATGGATACTGGTCAGTGTAGGTGATCTTCAAGCGGTTAAGGTGGCTGAGCAGTCTGCAGTGGCCGGTCCTCAGTCTGAAGAGGATTGTCTGCTGGTGTCTTGGTCAGGTACATATCTTTGACTCAATTTCAAGGTCATAAAGTGGGAAAGGAACCATGAAAAAAAACAACCGGCCACTCCATTTCCTTATTAATGTTAGCTGTTCCTTATCAGCTACTACTCCAAGACAGACAGGCCACAGAGCAACATACCCTCTCCAGCAGGATGTCCCCCACGTCTCCCAACACGGGGTTCTGGCTCCGGCGGTCCCTCATCACCTTGTTCATGGAGGCTGCAACACCCAGGTTCAAACATCAGAAGCCACAAGCTTTATGATCCACAATGATCACTGCCGCAGTATTACTCGGTACCACCACCTCCATCCCCCCCCCCCCTCTCCCCCCTTTCCATTTCCACTCCTTCATTCCTTGTTTACCATCAGTCTATAAGTGTTACACAAAGTTAAATGAATTATGCCCCTTTCACTCTCTCGACATGCCACACTTCACTATCTGACCTCCAAATGCGCTTGTCAAAACTCGAGGACACTGTGACGGTTTTTAAACAGACAACCACTGTCAGTAATGTGTTGATGTGATTTGAAGGGGAAGCAAATCTTGAACGGGGGGGTGAGGAGATGTAAACTATGTCCTCATTTTGTACTGTGTGTTTACTATGTGAAACTGCGGCATGCTGCTGTATGGAGTGACAGATGCAAGTCATTATTTCACCATAGGAGTCTCAGCTGCCTCCCTTCTTTCTCATCCGGCAACCTACCCAAAATCAGACGGTTTGGAATGTCTTTTTTTTTTAACCACTCTGAACTGCAAGGAAACTTACATTTTGAGACAGTGTGTGTGTGTGTGTGTGTGTGTGTGTGTGTGTGTGTGTGTGTGTGTGTGTGTGTGTGTGTGCATAGTTGCCTCCCTTCTGTCTCATCTGGCAACTACCCAAAATCAGATGCTTTGGAATGTCTGTTTTTTACCACTCTGAACTGCAAGGAAACTTACATTTTGAGACACTGTGTGTGTGTGCGTGTGTGTGTGTGTGTGTGTGTGAGAGAGAGAGAGAGAGAGAGAGAGAGAGAGAGAGAGAGAGAGAGAGAGAGAGTGTGTGTGTGTGTGTGTGTGTGTATGAATAAAGAGGAGAAAAGCAAATACGTATTCAAAACCAAAGTACACCAAATACAACATGGGAGAGGTTCAACACACTGGCCTTGGCTCACAGCAGATATCACTCTCAACATCCAGCGTCCACTGACCGTGCAGTCGGATGACCTCCTCGATGTTGGGGAAGAGGGCGCGCGCCAGCTCTGTCATGACGCCCCCACCCTCCCCCACCATGGGCCGGTAGAACAGCAGGTCCAGCACCTTCAGGTTGCGCAGGTGGGCTCTCTCTGTGTGGAACAGCTCTGCAACCCACCATGCACCACACACTTCTACAGCTCATCCAATAGGAATCCCCCCCCCCCCCCACCCCCTCCTCCCCCTTCAACAGACTTGTTCTGAATACACGTTCATTCTCTCCACCTTAGACTGAAGCCTTGAAACACACCATCTTGCGCCGAACTGGATGAAGATAAGAGATCGCTCGTTCATTTTCCTTGTCCTGAGGGTTGGATATCTTGCCTGAAGAAGACCTAAGAGGTCAAAACATGCCGTGTTTGTTTTGTGATTCGTTTGTCTATGTTTTTCGGTGCAGCCTTAAAAATACTTTTTGAAACCTGAAGCCCTGAAAGTCACAGATTTTTCTCTGCTAGTCTTTGGATGGCGCTCCAAAACTTTCACTGACCTGATTATTCACTTCCAGCAGCCAGCCCTCTAAATTTTTCTAGCCCCTAAAATACGAAACACTAGATATAATACAATAAGAAAAACAAGTTTTGTTGCTTTAAATTTCACTCCTCCATATAAGCTAATAACACATACGTGCATGACATAAAAAAAAAGGGACTGAAATCAATCTTTTGATCAACCTGCATGTCTAAGAAGTGTAAAGAATTAAACGCTTGCATGTGCACACACATGCGCATGTACACACACATAAACACTCAGTCAAAGCAAAGAGACATGATTTCAATATTCATCAGGTGGTGGTACACTTCAGTTTCTCACACCACACATTACAGATTTCTGTCACTGTCAGTATTGCGAAGCTATGGCAATCTCCTTTTGTTTTCAACAGTTGAGAGGACAATGGCCAATGAGCCTTCTTTCTCCATGAATGCTGTCTTGCTTCCTTCTGTCTGTCTGTCTACCTCCTGCAAAACGCTAAAAGCCATGCATAACATGCTCTTGTTCAGTAACACGATTCTTTGCTCCACAGGGTTCATTCACACTGGCGGCACATTGTATGACCTCTGATGAGCAGTTCCGTTTCCAGTTTACACACACACACACACACTCACACTGATTCACTTGCATGATTCCCATGTCTTTCTTTTGCACTCTCACTTTCCCTCTTTTGCCTTTTCTTTCTAACATTTCGACCTTCAACCTACGACCTTTAGAGTAACAGATTTCCATAGAGAAGTAAACCGAGCTTCACCCAGGACCAATCAAACGAGAGGAAGCTGCACACCCCCGAGGAGCGAGCCAGCTGGACAAAGTCACCACTCACCGTTGATCACCTCCTGACGCTTCTTCTCCTTGGGCTTCAACTTCTTCAACACATCCTCGCCCAACACCTGCTTCAAGGGAGGCAACTCCTCCACCTCCAGGTCCGAGTCGTAGAGCGGGGATGTTGCAGAGCTTGGGGCGTCGTTGACGTGCTCTGACGAGGCACTGGGGCTCTCCGCGCTTCTGCAGGATCCATGGGAGAAAAATGGAAGGAAGTAAGGAAACGAGTCAACAATACTGAACGGAAGACACAGGAAACAATTGAATGAAGCGCCCCCTGGTAGCACTTCAATCAGCATACCTAGGTGGGCAGCCCGTTCCATGCACATGAGTGTGGATTGTCAGTGCCTAGAACTTTTGGCATGGCGCTTTATAAATGCTCTCATATTATCGTTATCATTAAAGGTACTGGGGGTTGTGCAAAATGGAACAAAGAAATAGTCTACACTACAATTGTCCTATTTTGTATTGTACTGTCCTCTGTCACGATATACTGTGTTTTGTATACTGTGTTATTACTTTTCTGCTCTGTTTGTGTTGCATTTGTATGGTAATGTAAGTATTGTGTTTTGGTACTGCAACTGTGTGTTACTGTGCATTCTTTTGCATCATTTGAATGTTATTTTGCATTGTATTTATTTTGTGTACTGTTTTTTTCGTGTATGTTATGCTTGTATTGAATTGTTTTGCATAGCACTGCATGGCATGGTAGGTTTTTTTCCCCCAAAGTGTTATTAAAAACATTTATAAAAGAAAAGAAAAAAAAAAGAAACAGTCCACGCTACCCAATAAAAAAAAAAAAAAAATCTTCTTTATATGTTCTGTAGTGAACTGAAAATAGACCTTTTGATTACACGATCCCCCCCCCCCCCCCCCCCCCCCCTCCGTCCCCCCTTTCTTTTTTTTTTCAATAAAATCTTTTTCTTTCTAACTTAACATATAAGTTACTATCAAATCAACCTTCTGGAGCAGCAGACAAGCTTATGCAAGTAGGGTACCAATTAAAAAAAAAAAACAACAAAAAAAACCCAAAAGCCAAGTCAAATCATATGAAATCTGTATAAAAAGCTGGCAGTATATATGGCAGATGAATAACTTAACAACAACGAAAAAGTGTTTTCTTTTTTTTTTTAGATTTTACTTCTGGTATTAAAGACGAACTTCACCTGGGCATAATAGGGGATGACCTACAAAAGAATGGCGTTGGCCAGTGACAGTGCAAACAAGTGCCTGTGCCTCAACCAATCAAACTGAATAAAAGCTGAGAAATCCACACCTCTCAGGTGTGTCAGACTTACCGATTGGACAGGCTGGAGGCGGAAGAACTGCCAGACTGCTGGTTGAGGGCACGGAACATGTCGTCTCTGTCCACATCGCTGCACAGCCAGACAGCACAGGACAGAATTACCATCATGCCATCAGTCACACAGCTAAAATCTTAAAGCTTCTTCTTCTGCATACGCAGGCTGATACTCCTGTGAACATTCCCTATATGGACAGACAAGTATTATACCCATCTACCCTACAAAGGGAGTGGAGTTTTTTGTGTGTGTGACTTTTTATCTCGCCATTAAGGCAGCCATTCTCCATCTTTGGGGAAGGAGCATGCTATGTGTAACATGTCATCCATACCAGCAGCCAAACTGGCCTTCTCTTCCGAAAGCTGGTGATGGGATTTTATGTGTGTGCAAGATGTTATGCATGTGTTCACATACAGAACCTCAGTTTATAGTCTCATTCGAAGGACTGTATGGGAAATGAAGTCAGAACTAATGTTAACTCCAAGAGAAAAATTCCCCCTGTACCGAAATGGCCTGGCGGAGATTCGAACTGGCAACTCTTGGATTATGAGTCCGGTGCTCTACCATCTGAGCTATTCCGGCCCCCTAAAAATCTTAAAGCTGAAAGGTTGTACTAGCTGCAGAATAATCCTTGACCTATGGAGGCTGCAGAAAAAAGCTTTGCATGCAGTCCAGTTGTATAACTGTTTTGTTTACGTCGTTTTGAAACTTCGTTTTCCGATTTTGTTACATATACAATATTATCACACCACTACACACACAGACAAAGAGTAAATAAAATACTGCAAGAGGCTGAGTGACAGACAGACACAGGGTGAGAACGAGAAGTGGGAAGTTGTGTGGGACTGGATGACAGTCACTGTAGTCTTAGCGCTATACTTTCACACGGTTGACAGCTTTACGTCCTGCGCCAAACAGGACCTCCCCAGCATCAAGACTTTAGTTCAAACAAAAAGAACTAGACAGCAGATGTTCAACAATCGTCGTCAAATAGGCATCGCTCCATGACCATGTCATGTTCATTTACGTGTATAATTTGACACAATACTACACCACAGGACTCACCTCTTGGACCTCCTAGGAGGACGCTCTGCCTTCTGCAACACACACACAGCCACACACACATTCACCTTCTGGGATATGGACAACAGCAAGTAAACAAACAAGCATACCTCAGCAACCTATATTCAATACACAACATATACCAAAACGGACCGCAAGTACACACACACACACACACACACACACACACACACACACACACACACACACACACACACACACTCTCATCTAACACAAACATACACATCCACATACACAAGGCTGAGACTAATTTTCCCACACACTTGATTTTGAATTTTTTTGTTTTAAATAGAAACAAGATATTTTCATTTGAAAAAAAAAAATTCCTGTAAGGATTCAAGAAAATGTTTAAGAATGCATGCTCCTGTCAGTCCATCGGAAGTGGATGGAGCTAGTCGACATTCAGGTTCTACAGCCACATCACGAGCTCAGCAATGCTTTCTCTCTCTCTCATATACACACACACACAGACTCACATCGACACACCACCACCACACCAACAACAACAAAGAAACAGAACTTACAGAAAAGAGACAATTCCCAAAGGAAGAACAGGATGTTTTTCATGGTTTTAAAACCAAACAAACACAAATTACACAACAAACAACAACAAAAAAAGGAAACGACGAAAACTGAGAGTCTCTCTGACAATACCTTGCGGTATACCTAGTTGACCTAGTGAGCGAGCAAGATTTCAACATGGAGGCAGAGGACTTATGGTGGATGTTGAACGAGGACAGCGACGAAGACCTGGTTTTTGAAGGCTACGAAGGGTAATGAAAATGACCGTTGAACGAGGACAGCAACGAAGACCTGGTTTTTGAAGGCTACGAAGGGTAATGAAAATGACCTAGATATCGACTTTGACAACATCGATGTGCAACCTGTCAATAAATAAAACCCGTGCGTGACTGATTTTTAGTCGAATTTCAATGTTTGAATGTTTTTTTTTAAGTCATGTATCTCCATAATACAAAAATAATTGTTTTAAAGTGTTGACAAACATCTCAATAACACATGGAAAAAAAAAAAGAGGTGAAATATTGCTTGGTTACATTAAAAAAAAAATTGTCATGCTACCCTATTGCTGTTAGAGTTGCTTCCCTTTCTGTAGGATTTACAGAGCGTTTCATGCACTGAGCGTCAGGACAAAGAGGGTTAATTTTTTTTTTCTGTGACCTTTTCACCCTTGCCTAGACTAGACGGGCGACCCAATGAAGACTCCATGCACACAGGTTCCTGGAAGTCGGTAGGGACAGAATGCCACACACAAAACAAACGTGCAAGTTTGTCATGGTTTACCTACCTTCTGCTGTACTAATGCATGCATGAAGCTAAGCATGTCTGTACACATGCATGCATGGTGTGTGTGCATGTGTGTGTGGTTCCTGAACATGTACCTGTGTACCGTTACCCAATTTCTTTCAAGGAGAACAGCATTCACTATAGTCAGCTGACATCTATGTGTGTATCAACCCCAAGAGCTGCTGACAGGACAGCGCCAGACCAGAACAGAGAAGCGACAGACCACAGGAGACAGAGGACAAGTGGTTCACACCACACAACACAGCACAGGGCACTCACATCGCCTTTGCCCTTCAGGCTCTCCGACCGACTGAGGTCCACACTGGCTTTCCTGAAAGCAGACACCAGCCACTGTCACCTACCACCCACACTGTGCAGGCCACACAACCACTACCATACATCAGGGATTCTATAAAAAAAAAAAAAAAAAGAAAAAAAAAAGGGGGACACAAATTGGGTACTTTGGATACTCTGAACTTCTTCTGTGCATGCAGGCCGTTACTCCTGCGGACACTCCCTTTATGGACAGGCAAGTATTAATCCCAACTGCCCTATAAAGGGACAGGAGTTTTGTGTTTGACTTTTTTTTTTTTATCCCACCATTAAGGCAGCCATACTCCATCTTCGGGGAAGGTGCATGCTATGTGTAAGGTGTCATCCATACCAACGGCCAAACTGGCCTTCTCTTCCAAAAGTTGGTGATGGGATTTTACGTGTGTGCAAGATGTTATGCGTACGTTCACACATGGAACCTCGGTTTATAGTCTCATTCAAAGGACTGTATGGGAAATGGAGTCAGAACTAATGTTAACTCCGAGGGAAAAATCCCCCTGTACCGAAACGACCTGGCGGAGATTCGAACTCGCAACCCTTGGATTATGAGTCCGGCACTCAACTGAGCTATTCCAGCACCCTCTTGGAACTTCTATTTTGGAGAAATTTTTTATGTAAGATTGAAGCATTTGATTTTTTTTTGTGAAAAGTGGTGTTTTCTGCATACACATCAATTCAACAAAAAAAATGTTTTAATTTAAATTGAAACTGAAGAACACTCATCTGAAGTGACTTACATTTGTGCTCCATTAGAATAACAGCCAGAACATGGCAATTCAGAACCTGGGAGCATTTATTGTGACAATGTCACCTACAAAGCATTGAGAAACCATCTGGGTCATCAGCTGGCAATGCTTTACACCAACTTTTATTTGCTGCATATTTTTGCAGTGTGGTAGATAACATATGTTTTATAATTATTGTTCGTTTCATATCACTTGGTCGACAAAACACTCCACCAGTGCAGGTCATTCATCCACACACGTCTAAAATCTCATCCAAAACTTGCACATATCTTCTGACCACATCGCGTCAAAATAACAAATCTGATGCAGGTGGGTGTAGCTGGCTTAAGGGGCTTGGGGCTGGGGGCTATGTTAAAATCTTTTTACTCCCCCCCATCTTATCCCTCCCCCCATCCCATCACCCCCCCCCCCCCCCCCCCCCCCCCCCCCCCTCCTCCCCATTCTGCTCTTACTCTCTCTGGATTTCTGCACCACTGTCAAAGAAAACATTCCCCCCCCCCCCCCCCCCCCCACCAGACACTGAACAGACTGAAATCCCCTACTTTTCCACTGATCAGATGGACAGCTCTGCTGTAAGGGATGCGGCGATAATCAAACTGTGAGTAGACAAACATAACATATCTAGGCTTCATTTTTTTTTTTTCCTTAGCAGGTGACAAAAGGCAGAGACCTTTCCCTGCTGTTCATCCCATCCCAGCTCCCTTGTTCCCCCTCCCCCCGGCAGAAATCTTAAGTATGAATCTTACATACTGCAGAGGGTAGGTGTCTCTGATGCATACATACCGTGCCCTCCCCCCCCTCAATGACTCATAAAGGGTGTACTATAAACTGAAAATGGAAATCATGTACATGAAAAGGCATGAACGGGTCTTGACTAACATCCCCCCCCCCCTACACACTACTGGGACTGAGAACCCTAGATCTTTGAAGAATGTCAAACAGACTTTTGTAAAATCATTGATAATAATGACAAACTGCCACCTTTACAGAACTAAGAACTATATAAGCCATGGCTCCAAATGCACTTCACCCCCCAAAATCCTTGGAACTGAAGTTTTGTTTTCCAGTCGACCAAATCTGGATTTGACTTAAATTACAGATTCAGATTATGTTGTTGGGGACCAGTCTTACCCATTCATGTTTAATGGGGACCAGTCCTACCCGTTCATGTTTAATGGGGACCAGTCCTACCCGTTCATGTTTAATGGGGACCAGTCCTACCCGTTCATGTTTAAGGGGACCAGTCCTACCCATTCATATGTTTTATGGGGACCAGTACTTACCCGTTCATGTTTAATGGGGACCAGTCTTAGCCGTTCAGTCGACCAAATCTGGGGACCAGTCTACAGATTCTGTTATGTTTAATGGGGACCAGTCTTAGCCGTTCATGTTTAATGGGGACCAGTCTTAGCTGTTCATGTTTAATGGGGACCCAGTCTTAGCCGTTCATGTTTGAATGGGGGACCAGTCCTACCCGTTCATGTTTAATGGGGACCAGTCCTACCCGTTCATGTTTAATGGGGACCAGTCTTACCATTCATGTTTAATGGGGACCAGTCTTTAGCTGTTCATGTTTAATGGGGACCAGTCTTACCCGTTCATGTTAATGGGGACCAGTCCTACCCATTATGTTTAATGGGGACCAGTCTTAGCCGTTCATGTTTAATGGGGACCAGTCTAGCCGTTCATGTTTAATGGGGACCAGTCCTACCCATTCATGTTTAATGGGGACCAGTCCTATACGTTCATGTTTAATGGGGACCAGTCCTACCCGTTCATGTTTAATGGGGACAGTCCTACCCGTTCATGTTTAATGGGGACAGTCTTAGCCGTTCATGTTTAATGGGGACCAGTCCTACCCGTCATGTTTAATGGGGACCAGTCCTACCCGTTCATGTTGAATGGGGACCAGTCCTAGCCCATTCATGTTGAATGGGGACCAGTCCTACCCATTCATGATTAACAACACAATTTCTGATTGACCACTTTTAGGTCTAGCATACCCATCTCCTCTGCATCCAAACTGATGACAAAACATAGAAGGTGTTGGGGGGTGGGCGGGCTCTTTCACTTTTGTTTTGAAAGAAAAAAAGGTGTGTGTGTGTGTGTGTGTGTGTGTGTGTGCGCGCATGTGCGCACGTTTGTGCACACACTTGTGAGCGCGCTTGTGCGTGTGTGTGTTAAACGGGAGGGGGGGGGAGACCTGTGAACTCACCTGCTCTCTGAGGCGGGGGTTTCACCTTCCCCAGGTCCTGGGCCGGTGGGGCAGCCAGCTCGTGGTAGCGGTTGACGATGGACTTGACGGAGTGCTCCGTGGGCAGCCCCGCTATGAGATTAAGCGCAAAGCCTGCAGGGTCAACATCGCCACAGCAACACGGTGGGCAGGTAGGTTGGTTGGTTGGTTGGTAGGTAGGTAGGCCAGCGGACGGACGGGCGGGCGAGGAGGAGGAGGGTGATGATGATGAGAAGGTGGGATAGAGGATGGCGAAGGGTGATGGTGAGAGAGAGAGAGGCAGAAGGAGCAGAGCAGCTGATTAAAAGCCCACACACCATCAGGCCAAAAGCATGCATGCCTTGCGTTTAAAACCAAACAGAAAATTACAATACATACATCCCACATCACTCTCCAGTGCTCTCCAGTGCTTGCGAGCGAGGTGACCCGATAACCTCCTTGAACAACACAGCTAATAATCAGTCAGGTACTGTCACCCTATCAAAGGGCTGGCTGATGCGTTTCACAGCCAACCATGGCAGCGTCTGACACCTCACAGTCACAAACTGACACGCTCATCTTGAGCCGTGAGCTTCAACTTCACTCTTCTTCTCACATATGCGTTGAAATCTCATTGTTACAATTTCTGATCGCTCTTCTTTCAAACAAAGAAAAGAGATTGGTTTCTATTCTGTTGGTGTTATCTCCAAGCTGAAAACGAATGGAAATTCGACACTAAACAGTGCCCTGAAGCTTGGCTGTATATTCATTCGTGCAAAACGGGTGCGCATTTTGGGAGTAATACAGCTGCTCCGATCGCCTAAAAGCCTCCACAGGAGAGACTGCTGTGACTGCTCATGGCAATATAGGCCGCCTTCAGGAGAGGATTATCATGTGTACTGTCACATAATTAGAAGAAATCAGAAACGCCCAAAACTGATCTTCTGACAGTCTTTCATGACATCAATTATCTTCAAACTTTTTCAGTAATATTTGCAAACCAAACAACAACAACAACAACAAAATTCCATGAAGCAAAGTGTGGCATGTTCTCACCTTAAAAAAGCTCACCATGGAAGAAATTCCATATGATCTCATTGAACTCCAATTCCTTACGGAACTTGTCATCACTGTTTGAGGTCATCCACTATACACTATGTCCTGACCCAGCAAACCAAGTGGTTTCAGGGTATTGAAAAAAAAAAAAAAAAAGTGTTTTTTTGCTCTCAGAGTGTGCCCCCTTGAGCTGAGTGGCATGCCAGAGGGATGGGCTGCTGCCCATACATGGCTGACACACCGTGAACAGTGAAACTTGCTCTTGGTGAAATCAACAGTGTTCAAGGAGGTTACTTGTCACGTTTTTCT
>JADBJO010000488.1:605000-620000 GCA_016801955.1 Conus betulinus
CCACCACCTCTGGCTATGTCACTGAAGTTACAGCCATAAACAGAAAGAACCAACAACACAGTAGTACAACAGTAACTGTATTCATCAAATTAAGTTATACCGAGGGTGAAAAACTACACGTCTAAAGCTACACTCAACACAAAGAAAAGTAGAGGACCAGTCTATCAAGTTTTTCCCCCAGATTTGAAATGGTGGGGCCCATTTAGTATTGGCAACAAACTTTGCTGACTTTGGAGAAATTTAGGACTATCTTCACATTTGGTCTTGCAGTCAAGTACCTTGAGAATTACATGGCTTGATGAGGTCATCAATGAGAATTTCTTGGCTTGAACAGATCATCAATGAGAATTACATGACTTGATCAGGTCATCAATGAGAATTACATGGCTTGATCAGATCATTATGAGAATTACGCGGCTTGATCAGATCATCAATGAATTACATGGCTTGATCAGAATACAAACGACTGATGACAGAGTGCCTGTTTACCACATCAATGATCGTAAGTCCACACTGATCACATTCAAAAGACCAAAAGTTTCGAATTCTGTGGCCCTTGAAGCTTTGTCAGTGTCTCAGCCAATCAGTGCCAGTAATCAGTTTGTGTCACAGTCTTGTTGCCTTGCTCACGTGATGAAGTCAGTTTCCCCTTCCTCTCCCAATCAACGGCTGTACTGAACCGGTACAAAAGTCCACAGTATCAGCAAGTTCATGACTGTCGCTGGACAGACGTGCTGGCCCTATCCCAAAGGGGGAGCACTCTCATGCTGGCTACATGATAAGCAATCACTGCCTCTCATCCACAGGGGGAATGGCAGGCTGTGTCTTTCCTCCCCTTCTCACACCAGCGAACACCAGAAAAAGCCGTTCTGCAGCATCTCCCCTGGCCGGCTGCTGCCTCCAGAGGATTCTGACTGCTCTCTGTGGAGAACTGACACCGAGACTGCCGCAGGACAAGCCTGCACGCGACTGGCATATGGAGAGACTGCCACAGGCATCGCAGGAAATTGGGGGGGGGGGGAGGGGGGAGGACATGGAACGGCATGAACTGCCGAGTGTGTTGTGCATTGAGCATACATAAAAATAACCCACCTAAATGCCTAATGAAACAAGTAAGCCTCTATCAGGGAAGAAAAACAAAAAAACGACGACAACAACAACGACGATGTCGGCACAGCCACTCACCCAGCTCCGTGTCGTCGTCCTTGCGCAGGGGCTGGGTCAGGCTGGCCCCGGGGTTCTCGGTGACGGTGTAAGGGGGGCTGCGGCTCTCCCCGGCCAGCGCCTGGCCCAGGGCCTCCGACACTGAATAAGAACGCTCACCTGTCAACACAGCAGGCGACACAGCGCCCTAGCTACGGTTAGTAGGCAGGCAGGGCAGGCAGGCAGGCAGGCCAGCACAAGGCAGGAGGAGAGGGGAAGGGGGGGGGGGGGGGGGGGGAGGGACAGGCAGGTGACATGCAAGACAGGTCATTCACCAATACTAAAAAAAAAAGCAAAAAAACAAAAAAAAACCCAAACCCTCTTGACCAATAACGAAGCAAACTTAGTTCCGATGGGACTAGAACCATCAAAGCATCTCCATGCTTGACACACAACTTCTTTTTTTTTCAATTCCTCATGGAGGTCATAAGCACAGTGCAACACAACAGGTCAAAATGTCAACAAATGAAAACACATATGCGTGCAATTATGGCTGAAGAAACGACTGCAATGTAAACGGGGTCGGGCAAAACCACTCTTAACTCACACGATGCATTATGCTGTCATGCCAAGCAGAACATCTGCTTTTGAAGAATGAATTGTTTTCTGTTGACGTACCTCTCATGCTGATCTGATTTCACTTCAAAATTAAAATCTCAATATTGTTCTTTCCGGAAATGGACTCAATGCTGTTTCAGCCACAGAACAGCTCTCGATTCTCCTTACAGACTTTGGAATGAGGACTGTCTGCTATGCACTGTCAACAGCGGTTCAAGACTACAGCTGAGCCACAAACCAGCAGGACATCAAAAGTTGAACACTTTTACATTTGTTTGTTTCATTCAGCTATGCATACATGTACTCCTGGATCTACTTATACTACCTATATACATGCTTATTAACAAATCAAACAACTTAAAAAGATAAAGATTATATTCAGAATGACACCCATCAAAGACATACATACTCTTCCCTCCCACCCCCCTGCTACCACATCCCAAACACCAGTTAAACACCAATGAATGTATATAATAAAAAAAACAAACACATGCAACCAAGCATGCTGTCTCTGCACACATAGACTGGAACCAAAATGATCAGAAAACTACAGTGGTTCAAAGGACTTGCCGGTTCAAAGTACAAGCTCTCTGCTAGTGGTCTGCAGCCAATCAACACAACACCAACACCCCCATCTCCCCCCCCCCCCCCCCCCCCCCCACCCCCTCATTCTCATCACAACACATGGTGAGGTCCTCAGCCATTCAACGGGTAAGCGAATAATCATGACAGATGCTCTTGGTGAATCGAGTCAGCACAATCAGCATTAGATGGAGAACCATTGTAATCCTTCATTTCCCTGACGACGTGTAAGGACTGGGCAGGCAGTGAACGAGAAACACGCCAGGTTGTTGAACGACTAGACAAGCATCAACAAGATACAGCATAGAAATCAACACCCGGAGGACCCCAGTGGACGGCCAGCCACAACACCACCTCCATCAAAACTAATACGACTGTCCACAGAGAGAAGCAAAGAGCTGTCCAATAGTTCACTGGCATGGGTGAGATCCCTTGTAAAGAGACCCGCATCAAGCGTTAATGCAGTACCTGTTTACCCCAAATTCATGTACCTGTAATATCTCGGACAAAAACCTGTAACTAGAAAAAAAAAAAACTCATAATCTTCATAATCGCAATACTTTCGCAACTTTTGAAGATTTGGAAGAGCCGGCTGTAGGGCGCATATGACCACTTCGTCGCCATCTTTGACCAGGTAAAAGATGCAAGGCACGCTGGGAAATGTCTTTTTACTGCTTTTGACCGAAACAGTAGCAGATGAAACTTCGCGTTTAACAATTTTCTTTCTTTGATTTTTTTCCCTGTAATCTTTTTTTTTGGGGGGGGGGGGACCACAATTTCGATTTTTTTTTTCCCGTAAAAATTACGGCAAAATCGTAAGGGTAAACAGGTCTCGTTAACGTGATCCTCCTACAGTCACATCCTATCTTTCCACCCCCATTCCCATAAATTCAGTGCAGCGATTTTTGTGGGATCTTCTGACGACTGACACACATGGATGATCACATCACTTCCTTGGCAAAAAATGACCAGTGACTTCGCTCCCCCTTCTTAAGCCTATGCCAGGCCAGTCTCCCCCTCAGCCTCATCCTGTGTCTGTTTAGACTTACCACTTAAGTAATCACAATAGTACAACAGCACAGCCAAGACTTGCCCAGTTCGGGTAGTTGAACATGTTCCACTTTTCAAACAAGACGATCGCACAGCAAAGGTGAAGATCATGCGATTGGATGATCTAACATCTCCTCTGGGTATCATAAAATTATATGTCTGTTGTATTCGTTTCTTCTTCTTCTCCAAGATCTAGAATCTGTCCTGGGTTTCAAATCCTGCCGTCAAATGTTGATCTACTTGTAAATATCACACTCTTCACTTAACACGATGCTGTAACCCCTCAACTTGCTTTGAATAAACAACATGGACTGGTCTGCTGAAGCAGTGACCGAGTTCCAAACCCTGTCACCTGACCATCTATCTGTGCACGGCTTCTCTGCAGACTCTTCTGGTGTGAACCAGCCACCATGGTGAATTGGATATTGTCGCGGACTCCCAGCTGGCTGGTTGTGGTTTGATTCCCATCACAGTCATGTGGGGGATTTTTCTGCCCTGACCGGCTCCTACCCAGAGTTGAGTCTGCTACGGGCTCAATTGGGAAGACTGGGACCACACAGTTGAGTTTCATCCACTAACTGGATGTGTTTCTAACAGTGTTGCTCAAATTTCCTGACCATTGCAGGTGCTTGTATCTTTTGGGCCTGGTTGATGCCGGGATATATTATGAAAGGAAGCGTAGAGTGCAGCCCTGTCACGCAGTCTCAGATGCGAATGGAAATAAGTAGCATCATCTTCATCATCGCAATCAATCAGCATTTAAAAAAAAAAATCTCAAATTCTGTGGCCCTTCATGCCCTGCTCTCAAGGTGTCCTCAGTTTCAATATCCTCTCCGCATCTATGGCTTTGGTCTGAATCGGTCAGGGTCACTGGTATCGGCAAATTCATGGGGGCTGTCATTGGATGGACGTGGTGGTGCCCTCTGGGGGGAGAACTCACTCACACCAGCTCTGCGACTGAACAAATATTGTCAGTATCAGTAGGGGCTTAGGCTTATCCTGCGTATGTTGGATCAGTCACGGGCCACTGAACACCACCGAAGTGGCTTGGCAGCAGTGCAGTGTCTCCTCTGGTGGGTTGCCTCTTGACTTGACACCATTGCTCCCTGTTGGAATGAGGGGTGTGGGTGCTATGCCACTGAGGTGGCACAGAAGATGGCACAGAAAAAAAACAAACAACAAACAAAAAACCTTTTTCTGGTGTGATCATCAGATGGCAAGGCCAGGGAATGAGGGAGCAAAAGAAAAACTTTTTCTGTGGCAGACTCTGGCCCAGTCTGACAGGGGCTCTGTCAAAGGGGGTAAGGGGGGGGTGGGGGGGGGGGGGGTGAGCCGCATGGTGCAGCGAGGGACTGACTCACCGGCCTGGGGGTTGGGGTTGCTGATCTTGCGGGAGGTGCTGAGGACGGGGATGAAGGCAGAGGCCCGCTTGCCTCGCTTCTTGCTGGTGCAGGTCTCTGACACTTCCTCCACGCACTGCTTGTGGACCCCCATGTCACAGCCTGCGCGCACCCACACACACACACACACACACACACACACACAACAACATGTGTGTTGCCATTACACACACACACACCCCCCCCCCACACATATCACAGCCTGCACACACACACACACAACACCACACACATGTCACAGCCTGCACACACACATACACACACACCAACATCATGTGTTGCCATCTACACACATACCCCCCTCCCCACACACACATATCACAGCCTGCACACACACACACACACACACACATGTGTTATGCGTTGCCATCTACACACACACACACACCCCTCCCCACACACATATCACAGCCTGCACACACACACACACACACCAACATCATGTGTTGCCATCTACACACACACACCCCTCCCCACCTCTCCACACACATATCACAGCCTGCACACACACACATACCAACATCATGTGTTACAATCTACACACATACACACCCCTCCCCACCTCTCCACACACATATCACAGCCTGCATACACACACACATACCAACATCATGTGTTACAATCTACACACATACACACCCCTTCCCACCTCTCCACACACATATCTGCACACACACACACACACACACACACACCAACATCATGTGTTACAATCTACACACACACACACCCCTCCCCACCTCTCCACATACATATCACAGCCTGCACACACACCAACAACATGTGTGTTGCCATCTACACACATACACACCCCTCCCCACCTCTCCCACATACATACACACAGCCTGCACACACACACACACACACCAACATCATGTGTTGCCATCCACACACACACACAGCCCCCGACCCGACCTCTCCACACACATATCACAGCCTGCACACACACACACCAACATCATGTGTTACAATCTACACCACCCTCCCATCCCCACCTCTCCCACACACATTTCACAGCCTGCACACACACACACACCAACATCATGTGTTACAATCTACACACACACACACCCCTCCCCACCTCTCCACACACATATCACAGCCTGCACACACACACACCACAACATCATGTGTTGCCATCTACACACACACACACACCCCTCCCCACCTCTCCACACACATATCACAGCCTGCACACACACCACACACATACCAACATCATGTGTTACCATCTACACACATACACACCCCTCCCCACCTCTCCACATACATATCACAGCCTGCACACACACACAACAACATCATGTGTTACATCTACTACACATATACACACACCCCTCCCCACCTCTCCACACACATATCACAGCCTGCCACACACACACACACACACCAACATCAAGTGTTTGCCATCAACACATGCACCCCCCCCCCCCCCCCCTCCCTCCCCACATACATATCACAGCCTGCACACAGACTGGACCAAAATGACCATGCCAGATCTCCTCACGACAGCTACAAACAGTGGACAGAAACAGCGACTGCCTCATCACGTCCCCCCCAACGACCCCAGCGGTCAGGGGAGTGACTGACTGACTGACTGACTGACTTTGTTCTCCCTCTTATTCTGACCGCTAGTCTTGTATGCCCCATGGTCACATCAGTCTGCCCGCTCACCAGTGGCTGGCCCAGTGGGTAAGGCGTTAAGACCCTTCTTCCAAGATGTGGGAATCAATTCCCACTCACACCCCAGGCTGGAAGACATCTTCTCTCCCAAAACACCTGTGTGGTCTTCAACTTCCCTCTACTCATTCCCATTTGCACAACCAATGTTAGGTACACAAGGTCTGGTCGCCGTGTGGGCTAATGGGTAGGTCAGACATCTGCCAAGTCGTAGCCACGAGACCCTCTTCTTCAATCCTATCATCCTAGTCATTAGTTCATTTATCCATCAGCTTTAAATCATGCGCAGTGTGGTCTCAAAACTTTGCCGATGTGGTGTAGCGTTTATGGACTAGTCCGCATGCAGTGACACCTCACTGACGAAACTGAAATCATGAGATGGATGAGACTTAAAACAAGATCCTTTGCACAAAACATGGGCACACTGGCATCCTCCTCAGAGAGATCAACCCTGAAGGTGGAATGTGGCTACCTTCATGGTGACTGCACACTTCAGTCCACCAATACTGAACCTAGGAGTTCCCCGTGAGGAACAGACAGGAAAACAAAATAGAAGAAAAAAAACAAACTTAAAAAGCTAGCTTTAACAATGGAAATAAGTGAATAATTGTTCCAAAAGACGAAAACTGCATTGAAACATTTATAATTGTTCCCAAAGGCTGACCTGTCAGAATTCAAGATGGCCGCTAACAAGGGAACAAGATTCTTGGTTTTCGTACTCAGAAAAATTAGTGCGCCATACATTCAAAATTACATAGTTCACACAAAAACCAGAGTCCAGGAAATACCCTGAACCACCTTATGGCCCCCAAAACTTTCAGTGCATGTCTCCATGGAAGGTGTCAAGAGCACAACTGACAAGGAAAGGTTGTTTCGGGTATGGCTAAACCCCAAAACTTCCATAATGTTCAAAAACCCTCTAAAATCTTGGGTGAAAAAGAGAAAAGTGAAACCACAAATGTTTCAATGCAGTTTCTTTTGCTGTCTAGTTATGTGTATGAACACACATAAAACACATTATTAGATATGCCTATACACAGCCAAGAAAAACGGACATAAAGCAGACAAACCCAACAAACTGATGTCGGTTAAGGACACACATCCCCAAAGGCCAGCATCTACCCAGTACGACTGGTTTCCCCTCGCCTGACAGAACAAACAATTTCAGTCGACAGACATGGCATCAAGGAACAGAAACAAGATGAAGAGGAAGAACAGAACCAACCGGAAGACCCATACTCAACACACCAGATCAGGTGGTTGTACTTGAATCTATGGACTGAAATGAATTAAAAAAAAAAAAAAAAAATGATATCTAAGAATAGAAAAAAGAAAGTACCCCCCCCCCCCCCCCCCCCCCCAAACAAACAAATGAGCAGTGTACTCACTCTGACACAAGAAGCCCTGGTAGCCCACACCCCATATGAGGGTGTCGCACTTGGCGCACATCGTGGGCACGTAGAAATGCTGCAGGTTGAACTGGTGACCTTTCACCGTCTGCCAACACAACACAACCTCACTCTGAAATGGCACATATGTGAGAGGAATAAATGTTCATCTGGCATGTGAATGTCACTACAGGACTTCCTCTCTCTCGTTCTTTCTCTCCTTTTTAATATTTTTTTGAGGGCAGACTGTATCCGGAGTAAAATCATCTTAAGAAAAAAAAGAGAAAAAAAATTATGATTACAGCAGGAAGGAGTGGAAAGCACAACAGAAGGTGGGGAAAAAAAAAAAACAAAACAAAACAACAGGCATGCACTGCAGCATCTGTTTCACATTACAAAAGAACAGGTTTGCTGCTTTCAAATCGGTTTTTCAACTAGTTTTCATTCATATTTCAAATTATCCGTAGAAAAAAAAAAATCAGGGAGTAGTAGTGCCATTCCAAAGATTTCCAGTAGTGCAAAATGAAAGAGGACAGAAAAAAAAAAAAAAAAAAAAAAAAAAAAAAAAAAAAAAAAAAAAAAGAGGATATCAGCTGTTAAAAACAACAAACAAACGAAAGCAAACCCTGAGGAAATCAACTGAAAAGAAGACAACTAAAATCTCTTGGGTCACTGAAAATGATAGCGAAAAAAAAAAAAAAAAAAAAAAAAAAACAAACCCCCTTCCCCCCCCCCCCCCCCCCCCACATTCATGCCCCAGGACCTCTTCACCCCCCCCACCCACCCACTGACCTTGGCCTTGGCGGAGCGCGAGCCGGGCATCTGAAGCCCCGCTTGTCCTTCATGATGAAGCTCTGCACGCGCTCCAGGATGGCCCCCCGAGCTGGATGTCTTGCTGACCCCCACCTGCCGGAAGAAGGTGGCCAGCGCCCACCCCCATGGCCTGGTCCCGGTCTGACAGCTTGCGGCCAGACTCCTCCTGCGTGCTGACCACACACACACACACACACACACACGCACAGGGACCCCCCCTGGTCACTTCGCAGTGCATCCTTTCCCTGGTATCAGCTTCCCTGCTAACTATGCTTCTCCCCCCCCCCCCCCCCTTTCAGTTCTTTCCTTTTTTTTTTTTTTTGATGCTGTAGATTGGAAACACAATAACACTTAGGGTTTTTGTCTTCTCCTCCCCCCCCCTTTCAGTTCTTTCCTTTTTTTTTTTTCTTTTGATGCTGTAGATTGGAAACGCAATAACACTTAGGGTTTTTGTCTTTCTCCCCCCCCTTTCAGTTCTTTCCTTTTTTTTTTTTTTTTCTTTTGATGCTGTAGATTGGAAACGCAATAACACTTAGGGTTTTTGTTTCCCCCCCCCCCCCCCCCCCCCTTCCCCCCCCCCCCCCCCCCCCCCCCTTTCAGTTCTTTCCTTTTTTTTTTTTTCTTTTGATGCTGTAGATTGGAAACGCAATAACACTTAGGGTTTTTGTCTTCTCCCCCCCCTTTCAGTTCTTTCCTTTTTTTTTTTTTCTCTTTTGATGCTGTAGATTGGAAACGCAATAAACACTTAGGGTTTTTGTCTTCCCCCCCCCCCCCCCCCCCCCCCCCCTTTCAGTTCTTTCTTCTTTTTTTTTTTTTTCTTTTGATGCTGTAGATTGGAAACGCAATAACACTTAGGGTTTTTGCTTTCAAGTGAGAGAGAGAGAAGGCATCAACAAAAGCCAGACTGAGAGACAGACAGACAGACTGAGACAGACACAGAGAGAGAGAGAGAGAGAGAGAGACAGAGGAGAGAGAGAGAGAGAGACACACAGAGAGAGAGAGGGACAGAGAGAAACAAAGAGACAGAGAGAGAGAGAGAGAGAGAGAGAGAGAGTGTGAGAGAGAGAGACAGACAGAAAGAGAGAGACAGAGACAGAGACAGAGAGAGACAGAGAGAGAGAGAGAGAGAAAAGAGAGAGAGAGAGAGGACAGAGTTTGAAAGAGCCTGTGTGTGTATGGCAAGTTACTTTAATAACAGACGAACAGAGTAAAAATCACACTGCCAGTGAGACAGAGAGAGAGAGAGAGAGAGAGAGAGAGAGAGAGAGAGAGAGAGAGAGGAGGATGGAAGGGAGGAAACAGAGAGAGACAGTCTGAAAGAATGTGTGTGCATAGCAAGGTGACATGACGAACGGATGAACAGGGACAAAACCTGAATTAGTAGTAACTTCCCCTGTCTCATCCCTGCCCATAGTGTTCAAGTACTTCGGCTGTTGGGATGATCCCTGGAGTCTTTTAGCCAGGGTATGACAACGACAACAACAACAACAACATCCCTGCCATGCAAACCAGCATCAACACACTGATTGCCACTCACACATATCTTGAAAAAAACCTGAAATGCTTTTGATCCCTCTGAGGATAAAGAGAATTAATCAACAAAAACAGAACAATTCAACAGCGCAGCTGAAAAGCTGTAAATTTACCTCTATATATGTATGCATGGTGAGCATGGGGCTATGGGTGGCATACAATGTTGATGAAGCTTCAGTTTTCCTTTCCTGACTCAAACATTCATAAATCATTTCTAACAACACCAGTAAGGTGAATAATATTGTGCACTGGGCTTATGGTTAGCAGACGATAGTGACAGCTTCTATTTGAAGCAATTTAGGCAAGTTCTTTTACACTGATGAGATAACAGTTAATAACCAGAAGATAGTAACAGCTTCTATTGAAGAAATTTAGGCAAGTTCTTTTACACTGATGAGATAACAGTTAATAACCAGAAGATAGTAACAGCTTCTATTTGAAGCAATTTAGATAAGTTCTATTACACTGATGAGGTCACAGCTTAGAATGTCAACGAGATAGATAGACAAGCATACAGACAATGAAATTCCACACCACTTTCCCTGTCATTCTATTCAGCACAAATACATTTATTCCTGGGGATCCTGTCAAAGCGTTCTTCGATGCCGTGTAAACTGTTGCTAGTTGGCTGAAACTACCGTTGGCAAAGATTTTAACAGACTTTTGAGGTGCAATCAACAACACAAAACTTGACTTGGTGGTTGCGGTTGGGGGGGGAGGGTGGGGGGGGGGGCGCTAGGTGGGGTACTCAGTGACACTGGATCAGGCATGGGGAGACATCAAACAACAACGACCTGACCTCTCAATACAATGAAATAATAAACAAACAAAAAAAAAAAAAAGCATCACCCACCATTCCCAGCCCCCCTCCCCCCAACCACACGAAACGCCTGCACATAACCACTATCACTCCCAACAGGGAAGGCTCAGACTCACCAGTTGAGCAGATGAGGCGTAAGGTACTTGTCGATCATCCTGAGCTCCGAGTTCTTGTCCATGTTATCCTTCAGTTCATGGACACCAAAGATGCTGCCCAGACCTGTCGCATTCCAGACAGGGCATGATTAACACGGCTCTGGATCAGCCACATGCTTAGGAGAACCAAAAGATCAGTTATCATATCACATGCACACAGTCCATCCCCCCCCCCCCCCCCCCCCGACGATATCATCACCAGCAACTGTTACCTCCAGTTGTTTTCTGCAGTTGTTGCAGCCAAGAAAGTCATACACACACGCACATGCACACACACACACAAACACACATATGCGCCCACACTCATACACAACGCGCAGAGCAGTAAAGAAAGATGTTGAAGCCACGACGCATGGAAATACTCAATACTCGTTCAAACTGGTGGTTTGACACCTCTTTGAAGACAGCTCCTTTCCCTTAGAGCTGCTTCTTTGTTTGACATTTTTCTTGTGTGCATTATTATGTGACTTACAAGGTCTGTTTTTCCTCTGTGACTGGGAAATAGTAAAACAATGCTTGATGTTAGTCTGACCCGGTTGTACTTGCTTTGTGGTCGGTGCCGCAGACATATGAAAGATAACGCCAAGACTTTTCTCGTCTGCCTCCGAAAGGGGAATTTGAAAGGGTGGGGTAGATATGATGTGTGTGTGTGTGTGTGTGTGTGTGTGTGTGTGTGTGTGTGTGTGTGTGAGAGAGAGAGAGAGAGAGAGAGAGAGAGAGAGAGAGAGAGAGAGACAGACAGACAGACAGAGAGAGAAAGAGACAGAGAACGAACAAAACCTCATTTAACCAGGGTAATGAGATAAGGAAATTACACATGCTTTTTCCCACCCAGCCCTGAGGAAATCAAAAAAGAGAAGAAGAGAGAAAAGAAAAAAAAAACAACGGAAAACATGCAAGTCACCATAGCAACAACAGGTAAAAAGGTGAATATACAAATCAAGAGAGAGAGAGGAGGGAGGGAGGGAGGGGAGAGAGAGAGAGAGAGAGAGAGAGAGAGAGAGATCTCAAACACAGATTCACATGTTAAAACAAATAAAAAATCAAAAAGTCAAACTAAATCCCTCTTGCTCCTGAAATCTGCTAGCTGGTCGCTGAGCTCCGAGCTCAAGGCCACTCGAACCCCGTCGAACAGGGAGCGGAAAATGGATTCGTTATCGGTGCGCGTGTTGGCCGCGACCAGAACATCGTTGACCTGGGCCACCAGCGACTCGCTGACCTCCACACGTAAAGGCTGGATGGGCAAAAAACAAACAAACAAACAAACAAAACTGATTATGTTCCTGTAAGTTTGTCTTCAATTACATTCCTGATATTTATGTGTAGAAGCACACCTTACCCCCCCCCCCCCCCAACACACACACACAGAGGCACACACAATTAGGCATCCTCTATCCGAATTTTGCTGAATTTTGAGCTATACACCATTTGGGTCAGCTCACTTTGAGACGTACACAATCTGGGTCAGCTCAATTTGAGATAAACACACTGTGGGTCACATAGATTTGAGGAAAAAAACACACTGTGGGTCACATCAATTTGAAATCAGCACACTGTAGGTCACATCAATTTGGGATCAACACACTGCGGGTCACATCGACTTGGGCTCAACGCACTGTGGGTCACATCAATTTGGGATCAACACACTGTGGGTCACATCAATTTGGGATCAACACACTGTGGGTCACATCAATTTGGGATCAAGCCAGGGCTTCTTCTGGCTACTGTTTTCAAGTCATCACCTGACCCCCCAACACAAGAATCCAAAGAAATCTTCTTCCTCCCACATTCTGATTATAGAGGGGTTTAACTCTCAGGTCAATTCACTGATGTTTAAAGTTTCCTGGTCTTGTGGATATGGAACAAATCTCTCTATGATCAATCAATATGCATGGACTGTATTTTTTTTTTTCTTTTTTTTTTTTTGCTCTTTTAATAACAGGCATCATCTCTTCTTCATGAGTTCATGACTGACTTGTGTGTGTGTGTGTGTGTGTGTGTGTGTGTGTGTGTGTGTGTGTGTGTGTGTGTTAGCGTTTCAGTTCATCAAGGAGGCGTCATTGCGTGCAGACTAGTTAATATAGGCTACACCACAATCGGTAAGTTTTGAGACCACACTCCGCATGATTTAAAGCTGACGGATAAATGAATGGATAACTAAGTTGAGAGAATTTAAGAAGAGGGTCTTGCGGCTACGACTTAGCAGATGTGTGACCTATGCATCAGCCCAACGTGCTGGTCAGTGGCACCTCCATGTGTTGTTGTTGTTGTGTGTGTGTGTGTGTGTGTGCATGTGTGTGTGTGTGTGTGTGTGTGTGTGTGTGTGTGTGTGTGTGTGTGTGTGTGTGTGTGAGTGAGTGTGTGTGTGTGTGTGTGTGTGAGTGTGTGTGTGTGTGTGTGTGTGTGTGTGTGTGTGTGTGTGTGTGTGTGTGTGTGTGTGTGTGTGCTCTGAAGCTTCACCAAGCCCATCCTCCTCTCAGCCGCTACTACTCACACCAGAGGGAGCCAGGAAGGTGGAAAAGATCTCGTATCCCCATTTGCGTAGATCTTTGATGTTGCCCCCCGTCTGCTTGTAGGCGTCTGTCACTATGTAGAAAAACTGAAACACCCAACAACAGAAAACGATCTGACAAAACGGTCAAACAAAGGTAACTGTCCACTACTGACCCTAACAGTCACAAACAATTTTCTAACAAGTCCCATTCATCACAATGCGCTAATGCTCAAGGCACATGAATGTAGTGCATCACATTTATGACTACAACAGTGTTTTAGAACTCGCATGAACTCATTCAATGGCTCTCTTGGGGGCCAGAATAGCTCAGTTAGTAGAGCACTGGACTCGTAATCCAAGGGTTGCCGGTTCAAATCTCTGACGGGCCGTTTCGGTACAGCAGGATTTTTCCCTCGGAGTTAACCTTGGTTCTGACTCGTTTCCCATACAGTCCTTCGAATGAGACTTTAAACCGAGGTTCTGTGTGTGAACGCATGCATAACATCTTGCACACATGTAAAATCCCATCATCAACTTTCGAAAGAGACGGCCATTTGGCCGTTGGTATGGATGACACGTTTACACACAGCATGCACCATCCCCGAAGTAGAAGTATGGCTGCCTTAATGGCAGAATAAAAAAAATGGTCATGCACACAAAACTCCACTCCCTCTGCAGGGCAGATGGGATTAATACCTGCCTGTCCATATAGGGAGTGTCTGCAGGAGTATCAGCCTGTGTACGCAGAAGAAGAATGGCTCTCTCGACTCTCTTCGTTAAAATCTTTAAATTTCGAACGAACAATGTCCTCTCCCTCTCCCCTTCCATGTATACATACACATGCAAAAAGGATCACCTACCCACTTACATATCAATTCTCATATACAGATCCACTAATACTGAATATACATGTGTGTGGTCTACATCAACACACCGACACGTGTGCAGAGACACACAGGCACTATGTCTTTCCCCCTCCTCTCCCTAACTCTGTTCAAAATCTGCACAGCGGTAATGCCCAGAACAACACACATCTGTGCAAAAGCAAAGGACATGTCTTCTCTTCTCCTCAGAACTTCCACAAGCCCTGTGGACTTCACTAGTGATACCCACTTCTACCCAGCTGTGTCACAAACAATCACAGCATATTCGCCCAACACACACACATACTTTCTCTTCATTCCTTTTCATACTATACGCTGTTTCAAGTGCTTCACTCACTCTCTCGCGGCTGGTCCGTTTCCAAACATTCAATCATGGAGAAAGAGAGGGAGCAACAGCGAGAGGCAGAAAAACGACGACAGAAAGAAAAACAGAAAAGAAA